>JAQGCA010001145.1:0-19387 GCA_034698945.1 Protaphorura quadriocellata
TTGAAATTCTAATTGTCCTTTGAACGTATCTGATTTTTTCTGCATCATCGGTTATTTCCAGAGTTTTATATTGATACTAGAAAACCCGACCCCAGCTAGCGGGGGAGTGCGGGACTCCTAGTAGTAGGAAATATTTTATAAAAAAACAATTCCTAGTATTGACATTGATGGCATGGAAGGGCATACATACATATAATTTTAGGAGTACATTTTTAACTTATAGTGACCGGTCGTGATCGGCAGATGATCGATAATTTGTCAAACACTCCAGAAAAGCGAAAAGCACCAGATTACTAAGCAATTTCGGAAACTCGGTAGCTCAATATTTGTCATGTATTAATGTAAAAGATATTTGAATTTATCTTAGGTTGTAATGACACTGACCAAATTTTGAACGTACTTAATATAAATTATTCTGCAACAAATGTACTTTACTGTTTGAGTAGCGAGGTACAGTATTCGTGTGTAAAATTAATATTAATATCCTTTCCTAACGAGGGAAATCCTTCAGATGTAAAATTGGTATTGATGCCTTTGTAGTTATTTCCAATCTCAATTCCATTTTCTCGTTGATTATTTTTTTTAAATAAACCGGTGTCAAAAATTGCGAGTTCGGGTCAAATCTGGATATTATGCTTCTTTAAGTAAGTCTGGTCCTGACATCCGAGTGCTGTCCCTTGTAGTCGCACACTTTCGTAGTTTTTATTTTTACAAGACATTTTGTTTATGCAATGGTTGAATATAATCTTTCCGGGGACAGTGTCCTTTTCTGATTCGATGACAAATCCTTCAGACAAGAACCAGACTTATGTAACTCAAACCTAGGAATACAAACTGAGTTTCAGTTATTTTTTCCAGTAATACTACCCACATATGAACTCATTCATAGATTCATGAACCATTTGCCTTTTTGATAACGCTTTCTGTTATCAAAAACTGGGAAAATGGGTTTTCCGTCCTTCCTTTCCTTTTCCACTTTACTTTCTCCTTTCCCTTGCGTGTTTTCACTACTAAGGAACATTCTTGGAACGACGGAGTGACTGGTGGGTCCAAGAAAACATCAAAATGATTTTAATTTCACTGAATTAATTAATTGAGGAACAAGGGGAGAAATTAGAGTTTGGAATGAAGGAGGGCATGGAACGCAATTAAGTTCTTTCCTCCTTAAATTATTCATTCAGAGTGGAAGAGTTGATTCCAGAAATGATATTCATACACGATACGTTCTTCCTTCCTTCCCATGCTTTTATAAAACCTAATTAATCTGTATTTCAAGTCAAGTTGGGACGGCGTTGGCACTCAACATGTGATGGAGATAGAAATTTGCCAAAAATTTTTGGAATTACGGCATTCACTGATGAATCAATGTGATCCTACTTATACTGTTCTGGGTGGTAACGTAAATTATAAAGATAAAACTGTTAATTTGCAGTCTCCTCCTCATGTCCAACCAAATTTTTAAATGGTCGGTTAAAATCTCGTTATAACGGTCACGAAAAAAAGTGTTCTAGTAAAATCTGGTTATAACGTACATGGATAAATTACATTTTTTGTATCAACTACTGGTTGGCCATTATAAAAAGGTTTCACAGTAGCGTACACTTTAGAGTGTGTATCTCTATATAATTGTTGTCTGGATTTGCTGTACGGCATTTCTATGTTCATACACGATTTTGAAATTGGCAGTCAGTAGTAGCGTGAGCAATGCCTGACACTAAATGACTTAGATTGATATACAATAGAACAGTTTAGATTTTGACAGGTCTAAGTTGTTATGAGGAATGGCATGCGAATTTCGTGGCCGGAGGATATGAAGTAATTATGAAAATGAGATTGAACTAATTATTCCATCAATCCAATCCAATCCAAACCAATCCATTCTTCTCTTCCACACACGTGTATAAAAAAACAAGTTAAATGATTTTGCAAATTGACAAATGGTTAAGAAGTTGAGTGAAACTCGTCAAGGAAGTTGACAAGAAAAGCGTCATCTCACTCTTCCTAAAATCCAAACGGAGTCTGAGAAAATGTTGAACAAGATAATTTATATAAACCTCACCTGGTTTGTCCACCACATAGTTTCCTATTAACTTGTTATACATGTCCATATGGGTGCATTAGTAATAATTAGTCCTCTCAAGAGGTTGCTGGTTCAGTTTTACCTTATACCATACGTAAGTATTAAACTTTGTAATGTATGATTATGTTGATGAGTTGATGAGGAGTCTGATGGAAAACCTGTTCCATGTAATGTTTTATCAAAATTCACCATATAAATTCCTCAAGGCATGGGCAAAATATTTTACTTGTACATATAAAAAAATTTGCCAGAGTCAAAATGTCACCCGAGGATAACCGGAACAGATTGACAATTTTTTTTTACTTTGGAGGATTTATTACTTACACACTAAGAAATGTGTTCGGGTAATATTATTATTGCAATTTAGACGACTCTTCACTGCTACCTGAATTTGACACCGGCTGTTACTTTTTTAACGTAGTCTCCGTATGTCAATCCTAACACTATACCTCCGTGGAGTCAACCCATCAAATAAATTGTTAAAACAAAAGACTTCTAGTCCAATCAGTCTGTGTCACAAACCAGAAGTTAAACTACTTGGTAAAAGAAATTCAAGGTGGCAGGCTTCATTCATTCCCAAATACAAAACTATGTAGTCAAAATCCAGAGAGAAGTTAAGTGAACCCTTAATAAATGGGCAAGTGATAATTAAATTCCTTTTTCGGGCATCTAATTTCAATAAAATCTAAATTAAAGACCAACTATGGAAAGAGTTGAGTGGATGATCGCGTCTAATCATGTAAGGAATAAAAGAAGGTTGTACAAAAAAGAAGAAAATTATGACTTTATTTTATTGTGGGAATCTCGAGATTTTACTTCCACTTTAGAAATTTATGCTGCCGGCCATTTCTATATTTTATTTTGGTAAACGGGCCACGCAGACTCTATAGATGTCACATTCAAAGCACGGAAAGTGTAAACACTTTGTTATATTTTTTTATTAAAAGAATTTACGACTCTGCCTATTTTCCTTCCTAAACGTTTGATTAGGGCATCAATTTGTGAACAAAAACATGCAAGCAAATCTAATGGCACCGGCAGTTGAAGTGTTGACGACCTCAGAAATATTTCTGCATTTGCTTCAATTATGCATAATTCTTTTAGCAATTTTGGTTAGAAAAATAAGTGTTCACACCTCAGCTGTGCTGATGGATGTCTATGAACCACTAAATTGCAACCAATCTTGTTATTTCGTAAATTACGCCAGTAGTTTGATAGGACGGTGGTGCATTATGCATCTAGCGTAGGATGGAATTTACCAATAAAAATCCTAAAAATCGACTAGACTCAACGCCTTTAAATTGGAGAGTGGAGCCATTTACCATTTACCCACTTAGGTTAAATACTAAATGACTACGTTGAAGTGTGTGAATTTATCGGTAGTCAAACCGCTCAACGAGTTTTTCTCTCAAATTTGAAGCTTGTTAGGAAATGTACTGTACACTTTGTACTGGCAGAGGCACTTAAATATTAAACCGCGTTAAAATTGTTGTCTCACTCTGAATGATACTCCCGTTTACCTAATGAGCGGTGTGGTAATAGCAATTGCACGTTGTTGTTTCTTGTTGACCGTTCAATGATTAGAAACAATTCCAATTGGAATTTGGATGATGGACCAAAACTGTACATACAAGTTAGTACAGGGTGCCTAGTATGTACCGGTCCGTCGCAGCATAGTGTTACAGGCAGCTCCTGGCTAATTGTGTTGGATATATTGGACTGACAATATCTGCCCAAAGCTTTAAAGAGGACATTCCTCGGTTGAGGTTTCTCCTACGACTAGGGGTTCCTTCTCTAGGCCAAACAAAAATTGGTCCTATCAGACAGCGATTGCCAATGAATGTATTTTACTATTTATGTTGCTGTCAATACTTAATGTCAATATTTTTGTTCCTGGCGAGAATGGATATTTGTCACCCTGTTCATCAGTACTTTCTAATCCTCGTGATGAATATGTTCTTACTGTACAATAACTAGTTAGTTATAATGTACGACCATAGTTAGTTAAACTGACAAAAAATCTCAGTCAAGTCAACTCTCGGCGCGGTGAGTTTGAACTTGACCAATTCACACTCAATTACGCACGAATTCTGTGCCCAGGGACTGGTTTCGCAATTTTTTCTATTGCCTCTTTAGCCACCAAAATGTCAGTCCACGCACAACCTACGATTTTTTTTAAACAATACACTTGCATGACAACGACGACTACGACTGGTTAACATTATGACATGAGATGAATGTATTTAGTAAGTACTTGTTGTTCGATCATTTTATTATTTCAAATATTACCGGTATTTTTTCTTATTTATTCAGTTTTTTACAGTTTTTGATTGTACCACTGATTAGATGTCTATCAGCAACATTAAATGCTCTCACCTTATTTTTTTTTTAATTTTCCAACTATTTCACAATTTTCTTATATTTTTTTAGAACTGTACGTTAATAGTAGTCGAATACGTAACGCTCCCTCTATCGGACACATACACGTAAAGAATGAAATCTCATTATTCGAACGTTTCTTCTGTCAACCAATTTTCATTTATTTTGAGAGTTCGATAATATAGAACGTTATTTCTTGTATGCGATTATGAGCAATCCCAGCCACATTTGAATATGAAGGTCAAAGGTCAAAACACTTTGTCCGCTGGAAATTGCAGATCATTTTAGAAAGTTTCGAGGAACCCAGACTACTATTGTAAGTAATATGGCAAGTAAAAAAATAGCGTGGTAATACAATCCGATGGAATTAATTTCAGTTAAATTGCTCTCCGGTACAAGTGAACAGCAGCAACTTACAGCAACAGTTGTAAATAATTGTCCGGCCAAGTCGGAATGCAATGTAGTTATACATACAGTGTTTTGACTCAATTTGTGAAGGAGCCCGGTATGCAAATTTAATTGGACTGTTTTATTTCCTTGACTTTGTCAAGCTGTTTATTTATTGGGTAAGCTAAAAATCCAGTTTTTTTTATTCTTCTAACTTCTTGCCATGTCTTGTTCTAAAAACTCCTCCTTGGTGGGTCTCCGGCTACTGGAATTCATTACGTCTCGAGTAAAGTAAATAGTCCGACTCGGTTATAAAAGTCAACGTTATAAAACTCACACTCAAGATTATGAGTCAAGATTCAATTCCAAACAAAGACATTTTACACATTAATATAATGCATTCATTTGAAAATACTCCCTTGTCAGATTCACATTTGATCATTTTCGTTATGGCCAAAACAATGACTGCCTGCCATGCAGGAGTTGAATGTCAAATTTCATATCTCTTGTAAAAGTTATATTATGTACGTGTAGAAATTTACATATTGGAGGTATAATTGAGTATAGTCTAGTGTATTTATTATATATGGGATTTTGAAAAGTGATTTTTAACGTCTAAATTGCGGCATGTTGAGCCTCAAGCGCCATTTTCCAAGCATACTGTAGACTGGATGATGTGACGATGAGTGAGCAATTTAATTCACATCGTAATTTTTTGATCTCGCACGGCGGTTTGGTGTGGGTAAAATGTATACCCATCTTATTTTTTATTTTTTGAATAATTACATGGAGAAATTCTTGTTTTCCACTCATTTTCACTGTCGGAGACATGGCTAATATGCAATTTACAATTCCCCTCCGTCCTCCCGTGGCTAATTTATTAACTCCCTTTTGATATAAAAAAAATATTACCTTTATTGGATTCAAAGGAAGAACTTTACGAGGAAACCGCTTTTCATGCAATGTTCAGAAATTTTCAAGATTAGTCCGAATGTTGCATTTTTTTTTAATTCTCCTTAAGAATCACTCAATCAGTTAAAATGTGACGCTATTTTTACAAGGTTATCGCAATTTTTACTTTGAGGCGAAAAAGTGGAGAATTCCGAATTGGTAACTGAAAGAGAATTTTTCTAGCTGAACTAAAATCGTAAATCGGTCATAACCTGTGCTCAGGACACTTGATATGACTTTTCGGATAATTTTTTATCCTTAATCGACTATATTTTGACATTAAAAATGGTTTCCTTGTTAGATTGAAGAAGACAAGCTGACAAACCACTCAGAAGAAATTATTATTGTGTTTTTCCCTAGTTTCGTCTCCTCCAGCAATTCTAATTACTTATTCATTTGCATGATTTCTCATGCAAGTTTTTTGATGACTGACTACCCTCACCCTGACTGAGAATTGAGTTGAAACCTTTTCGGACTTATGTACATTTTTGAGAATTATAGTCTTATGTGGCCAAATTAAATCTTACATACGTTCCCTTCGCACGGCATCCTCTATCTGCCTCTGCCCAATGTCCCATATGGCGTTCTCAAGGTAAAACACTTAACTCCTTCTTTTTTTTCATATAAGAATTTCTAAAAGTGGGAACTGTCAGAACGTGCACAATCTTAAAGGTTATTTGAAAATTTTGAAGCCGGTAGGTAAAGCCCACATTAGTTGGAAAATGTGTGATGGTGTTTGTATGCAAATTAAATCAAAAACTTAAAAATTATGACCACTTGTTTTCTCATAGTTGAGCGCAAGCATAAAGAGTTGCTTTTCGTTGCATTTTAAGGGTTTCCTTCCGCTCAGACTTTATCTAATTTAGCAAATCTATTCTTCAAATGGATACTCGGCACGCGAATTATGTTTTTATATATTTACAAAAACCAGTGTAGAATAATTTTCCCATGCTTTTCCTTAGTACTTACGAGAATTCACTGCTTAATTATACACATTCCTACCCCCCTAGCCTTGTGAAGTACTTTTCCACACAAAATATAATTTCTGTAATTTTATAGCAATTTTGATTTTCTCGCAACTCATACAAATCTGAAAATTTATTCGGCTCGAGGGAAACACCTTGAGAAGAATAAACATTCTGTGGTAAGTGCCAAACGAATGAAAGTTATTGGGCATCGCGCATTACTTTCTGGATAACCCTCGTATGCTGTCATATGTTAGACAATCTACCATCCGAATACTCTGCATTTTGTTCATTTTAGGGAGGTATTCGAGTTAAAAAGAGTCCACTATACTCCTCAATCTTTTTTGACAAATTCCTATCAACCTTTTCCACTGAAATAGTCTACTTTCTGGCTCCATTTCCATTTTCTAACAAAAATAAAATTCGTCCATTGTGACATGGACTTTTGCACTACACCAGAAAAAAAGGTGCAAAAAATGTAGGAGCAACCGAGTTGAATAGAATTGAATAGAGTCGTAAAAGGTGATAATAATATTACGTGGTGGTAACGTTGACAAAGGGATTTTTTTCTTCTCACGAACAAGATGATGATAGAAAATATTGACTTGTTGGGAATAAAGACGTCGATGGCGAAGAATTGGTGGTTCTTCGGAGTTCGGAGTTGAATGAAATTGAGAAGATTGGAGGGTCAGCCTGTGCAGTGCAGTGCAGTGCGATGCAGTATGTTACCCGGGTTGGATAAAAAATACCCGGAGTTGGTATTTTCTTTCTCGGCTCTTGTATCACATGACATCATCCATGATTTGAGTCAAGAAGAGGTCCTAAACGATTTCCGATGATGAGGCGTTTCCACAAAGTGCTTGTAAAGTAAGTTCGAACATAGAACGTATAACATATAGCATGCTTCGGGCTAGTCAAACCCCGATATTTCGGGTACCCGAAAATTCTCACACACTACAACCGACTCGGGCATCTTCCTTCAACACAATGTTGGTCTCATATCAAAATCCAATTATGAGGTTCACAAATTCTCATCCCTTGGGTGAAGTGAAGAACGCAGCCATTCAGGAATTGTAGCGATGGCAACCGAATCACAGCTCTTGTAAAGATATCCTTCATGATATTATTTCCTAGTTGTTATTACTATTACCAATACCACATTAACCCTAACAACATACATAATTAGTTAATTACGCTACTATCGATTTCCAATTGCACTTATATCGTTCTAATTAGAAATGGAAGCTGACAACATTAACTATTAAATTTTGACGGATATCGAGATACGGGGATGCGTGTATTTTATATCCGATCTAAAAATTGGCCAATATTCTAGACATCTATATTAGAATCAGTTTGCTAAATGAAAAGTAATAATTTTCAGTACCAAATATTGCTTAGTAATTTTTAACAGAAGTTAGTAGCGAATAGTGGTATCCGTCAGGTTTGAAGCCGGATCCGAACTATCCGGCCGGATAGAGCGGCTTGTTTTGTTCAACCGATTTGCATATTGGACTTATTGAGAATTCTAATTGGAAATATTGGAGGAATCGGTACAAATTATTGCATTGAACGTCATCGTAGTCAGTATTTGCAGTGTAACACCAGAGGGAGTACGATGAAAAGACGGGAATAAGTACAATGGAATGGAATGAGAGTTCCGATTCAATTACAATATTGTCAATTCTTGGAAGATTGAGACTCTCATTAATAAATGGTTTGGAATTGGGCGTCGTCGTTAAGTTTTCACACCTAAACTATTATACGACTCGTACGTGTCGGTACTTACGTCTAGGTCCCTATTACCATTTACCATCCTGATTCGTTCATTCGTTCATTTTGATGTCTTGTTAAGGAAATAGATTGTAGAGCAGCCGACCCCGGTGGTCGCCTCCACTATCATGGCGCAGGAATTGGGAATAATAGTCCCAAAAAGTCAAGTGAGACACTATTATAAAAGCCGGGACCGGGGTTTTCCCAACTACCCGGGCCTTTTTAACTCGTCCTCTCTGGGTAAGTGTCGTCGAGAACTCATTGAAAGGAAGAAGCGAAGAAGCAGAGCTTGAGAGCTCTCGTCTCTCTCAACCCATAAATTGGATATCAACTCTCGTGACAAGTCGGAAATTGGACTTTTTCCCTGACTTGAACAAACTCCGCTCAACAGAGACGGAGGAAATGAGCCCGAAACGACTTTTTAAACAAATTCTTATCTTTTTTTTTCGGAGAGAACCTCTTTTCTACTACCTTACACCCTCAGCTCCCTACCCAGTCACCAGTCACCTCTTCCCGTCCTCCCCTTCTTTCCACAAAAGAATCCAAATTGTGTAGTTCCTCGTGTAAGGACCATGGACGGACCCAGAAAAACACTTCAACAGTACTTGTATATCATCGGAGTCATCCGAAACATTGGAAGGACATGACAAGTGACGAGGAACGCGGACGTGGACAAGGCACTCAAATCCGTGATCAGGTTACATATTCAGAACCTCCCGCCCTCGCACGGATATTTTTCAAACTTCAGAAAATCGAATTTGTCACTAATTGATCTAGTATCAGCAAAATCCTATACCAACTTTTCCTTAATTATTAAGTATTAAAATATATAATCAGCTAATCTTTCAATAATTTCTGAATCCGGTATGCAGCAGATAACAGCGATCCAAGGACTCTGCTGCCATCCCACGGATCAAACCTTGGAAAAAGCGTCGCTACTGCTGTTATCCCATTTAATTTTTTTTTAAATATCCTTAACCGTACGCCTTATTAAAAATAAGTAATTGGTAATAAGAAACAGTCCAAATGCCGATCTGCATTTTTGCCTATTTGTTTCAGATTCAAATTCTTGAAATGAACGTGCATGTCAAGGAATGTAATTTTGAGCGGATGTTCGAATGTTAATTAAAATTATATACTAAGAGTTTATGATACGTGTGAGCTATTCATTCTTTATTATAATAGACAAATGAACTCGTCTTTTAGAATATAACAGGCCAAAATTCAGCTGAGGGTGCAAAACATGCAATCCATTGTACAAAGTCAAAGTCTCCCGAGACCAAAGTAACGAAAGGATGAATTGAGTAAAGTCGCCTTCACACAACCGCCCCAATCATTTTTTTAGGGTTCCTATTTTTACAGAAGCTTATTGTTTGAAAATTGAATTAAACACGCAGTTAGCTATCTATTCATCTCTTAAATTTGATTCACTGTACACTACGCCTGCATGTCTCGCAAAGGATTAATATGTACACAAAAGTCTTTCCGTCCACACAATTATTTTTTATGATTTTTTAGTTCATACAAAGTATATAAGTCATTTCGTCATAATAATTCGTTAGCCACCCGGCTCATTTCCCGCCTCCTATGTCGTAGTCTACTTCCATGTGATTCCATAGAATATCTGACCGGATTTTCTAATTTTGCACGATTTTTTAAATCACCAACCTTCTAATACATTCAAATGATGCATTCTTAGTATCTTCGTGGGCAAACAATAATAACTTTTGGCCTCAATTTAGGTCGAATGCCCAATATATCATTCGAACATTATAGAAAACATCAAGTTTCCAGCATATCATTAATTTGGCATTGAAATAGTTTTCCTTGCAATGAAAATCTCTCATTTTGTTATAAGAATTTTCATAGGAGGCGTTCTGAAACATGCTTTCTTCTGTCGTAATTAGCTGACTTATTGTCGTTTGACGTTTCTGTGTCTACAAGATTTTCTATCGTAAGACAATTTCTGGATTCACGTATGACCTTTGTCAAATAATACTTTAAAGTAATCAAAAAATAATTTAAATAATTTAATTATACTGCTAAAGATAGTGTTATTAATCTCTAATATTATGATGGGTATATAAGGTCTTTCACCGGCTCCGAATTCCGAATAAAATTGTCTGACTCAGCTAAGAAACCAAAAATTAATGGTTTAAAATATAGCTACCCCAAGAGTAAATACTTTCACACGATTTCCCCTCCTCACGGTCCAACTAATTACAAGTAATGATCGTTGGTGATGGTGGTTAGTCACCAATTAATTATTAGTTTAGTTTACTCAGACTCCGTTTTTGTGGAGACCATCTGGGCTTGGCTACTGCTAGGGTTACCTAATTTTGAAACTACGACATGTGTCTTTAATTTTGAAGCACCTTCCGAAACAAACAGTTTTTTTGTCAACTCCTCCTACACTTCCCTTCCGTGTCCGATATCTCTTGAGTGATAATTACTAGGACTGTAAACCATTCTTTCTCCCCACACATTTACACAGTATCTTCTCTAACTAACCAAAAATGTTCAAATGTATTTTTTATTTTTATCATTATCTCTCTGTCCTATGGTGAGGATTTGTGACGAAAAGAGAGCGTGACGAGGGCGATGAGTGTGTGTCACGCAAAAATCTCCGTCTCACGCTTCAAAAAATAATCATGCAATTTTTAAAACGGACGTTCAAACCAACCAACCACCGATATAATTAAGACAGACAAACAAAACCAGTCCCCAAATCTACCACATTAAAACAATATAATGTAACACAACAGAGGCGAAAATATACATATACCATTATGTTAATTTATATTATTATAGGGCTATTACAAACTTACTCAAATCAAAATCCATGAATTTAAGGCTAGGTTTGATTCTGCAATGATCGTTCAAACGAATTTTTCATTTTATAGTCTGAAATGACATTTTTTTTCAATATTCGATAACATCAATCTTTTCACATAGTTTTTTGAGTAATAATCTCGAATAACATCAGCGTTTCCGTTGTAGTCAATCGGAAAAGGTTGAAAAACTTCGATAACACGTAGTTAAACACATCACGAGCGCTTATCGGGATTTTTTTTATATTGTTTAGCATTTTTTGAGAATTCGGTTAATATTTTTGCTGAATAATCTGAAAACAGGACAGAAGACGCGTCGGTAGAAGAGTTTGAGAAAAGTGTCTCCTGGAATTGTAAAATAAAATATTTGATTTTGAGGTCAATAAAAAAATAAGGTTTCCATCTTTCACCATGTAGCAGGTGACAGGTGAGGAACTCATAAGTTATAAAATTCATACATAGAGTTCGTAGAACCGGGGAGGACGACATGCATGCGATTCATTGTCGTGATTATAATTACGATTTGCGAAATGTGAGCAAATGGCCCCATCTGAAACATAATATGCACAAGGGATGAATTAGAACTAGCGGTTGGCCGCTACTATAAAACTAAAAGCCAAAGTAATTAAAAAAAGAGTTGAAAATGAATGAGTCCGTGTTTAGAAAAAAAATATCTCCCTCTCTCTCTAACACGCATCACATCCTTTTCTATTCTATTTCTGAGCGTTGACATTGTCTTTGTCGGTTACCCCCCATTACCCCCTCCCAGTGGATAAAAAAACCTCAACTAAATGAATACTCATTCGTGTCAATTTTCTGCAACCAAAAGCGTAACAATGTCCAAATGTCCAAATGTTCCTTCTAATGGGTATAATATGTGAGTGAAGAGGACTAGTCATTACACTTTACATAGAAGAATTGAACATTGTATGTATGAATTCATTAAATGCTAATGCAGCGATTTGCAAATGAGATATGGATCACCAAAAGTCAGCAAAATGTTAGACAAACATTACTGTCATCCCCCTTCCCACTGCCAAATCGAAGAGAAACGCTTTCAAAAGTATCTTACTCATAAAGCAAGGGTGAATTAGTAAGTAGAGTAGCAATTACTAGGACGCACGCTACGAGGTAAAAGTAGAAATTGTCCAATCCAATTTAACAACGTTTGAAGTAGCGATTCCACATGGCAGAAGTGATCTGCAAGTTTTCTGCAAGAAGTCATGTCATGTGCAGACTCAATATTCCCTGGGTCTTTATCTGCAAATTAATTCCAGGTGCTAATTTGCTGGTCGGCCTAAAATTCCTATCTCTTCAGTATTGAGGTTCCATTGCATGATTCATTGCAGGAAGCTTGCGGGTCATTAGTTGCCATATGGAATCGCAGCTTAATACGAGACAGAAATTGGAAGAAATAATGTGCATATTAATTGAAAATAAAATTTGATGCATTGTCACGAATTACCGATGTCAATAAAGAAAGGTACCCCTAGTAGCAGCAAAATACTTAGCAATAGAATACCTGCTTTGAATTCGACAAAACTTGACATGGAATTCAGAGTTTTTGTTGTGCCAAATATTTTGAACAAAATATGAATTCCCACATTCCAATATCGTTGATAAGCGTCGGTCGTTTGTCACTCCAAGCCGTTTCAAGAAAAAATGTTACTATTATGTGATTATTCATGGAATTTGAAATCGTTCTAACGCTCATTAAGCTATCCAATTGCCAACCATTAATACAAGGTGTATTATTGAATATTTAATAAACTTTTGTTAATTGACGAAACTAACTAGGAAGGGAAGGAGCCAAAATCTGATAAGTTCCACACACACGCCAAGTAAACACTTACGTGATGATGAGTCAGTCTGCCAAAAACAAACATTTTAATTTAGACTAAGTATCTACGTTGGTTCATTATACGGTCACTTTGATAGCTAACAGCTGAAAGTAAGGATAGGATAAGTGCGGTTATTAGATATTAGCATTTGATAATAATTATTGTTTGACGCATAAAGTGGTTTCGTTTGGGCGGGCGGTATGTGGCAGGAGCAGCATGTTCATTCCTCATCATAATAATCATGTCACATCAGACTGATATAGGGACATACCCAATCCTTGATTCATGAATCCGAATCTCAATCATGTCTACATATGACATAACAATATTAAATTCATAAGACCATCATTTGCAGGGTTCCAAATATGTACGTTATTTTCTGGGGGCCTTCTCACGTCAGTTTTTGTGTCAAGCAAGAATTAAAATGAATAAAGCTAAACTACTCAGTATTTATCCGCTTAATAGCCTTGAAGCTTTGAAACTCTGAAGATCTCGTTCCAAAAGTCATTACTAGCTTGTTTTTCTGCAAGAATTTTTGTCGTTTGTGTAAATTCGGTTTAATTTCGGAATCTTTCCCCTGTTGTCGAGTTTCTGTGTCACACAGCCTTTAGTGGATGGAATTGGGACATGTATTTGAAATATTTATTTGCATACGTATTTGGGACCCTGTAGAATCTATTACGAGACATGTTATATGTATAATATTAGATTGTGTAGTACACCCAACCATGTAAGTAAGTAATATCAATATTTAGAATGTGATGATGCATAAAAATCCACTTTGGTGGGCCCTGAAAAGTCGGAGTAGTAGAGGATGTACGATAAATTTCATTTGAGCCAAGGGAAAAAAAAAGAAAAAAAAGAAGAGAAGATCTAAATGAGGTGAAATGGAGGCCCCCCATGGCCCAGCGGGAGCCCTATTATTGCCCAATCAGTCCAACCCCCCGCCGAACTCCCCAAAAAAGTAGTTGGTTCCTTCTTTTCGGGCCAACTGAACTGAGTCTGGGGCTGGGGCTGGGCATTTATAATATCACGATACCCACGACCCTTTCACTTAAACCTTCTTTTCAATCTGGAAAAACGCAAGCGATACGCGATAGCGAGCACAAGGCAATCGCAATAACAACATTTTTATTATTAATAAATGTCAGCAGGGTCCTACCATACACACTTTCCACACATTTCCTCCTAAAATATCTCAAAGTCTAAAGTTCTAACCTAAGTGAAAGCTAACAACCTTGTAAATGTGTGGAACTTTCACTTCCGGATTTTAGAAAGCGCTGGATTGGGTGGAGTAAATCCGAGTAATTGTCTCCGGATATTACATCGTGTCATTCATGATCGTCTAATTGACTACGGAAGTTTCTAATTGGCGTCGGTGTGTAATAGTAGCCTGTCTCCGATATGCGGAGAGTCGAAAATTGTAACTTTTAGAACAATCAATGAAGTGTTCACAATCAACTGGCCACCCCTTATATCATATCTGCTGTAATTACAGTAAACACCAATTCAGCAAACCGTGCAAAATGTTTCAAAGATATACACCGGGTAGTAAATAAATAATTTACTGTAATTAGCTAATTTTGTAGGGAAAACTAATAAAAGAATAAATTTCGTGGATATATGTAGTTAGTATATGAAATACTTAGTATAACTTTTTTGGCACCACCCTACCACTTAAGGCGTGTATTATTGCATTAAGATGCAGCCTGTCATGTCAGATCTGTCTATCCATCCATAGATAAAGACGTTTCAAATTCAACCTATTGCTTTTGCTATTATACCAGCCTCGGGGAATTAAATATTCAACAATCGAATCGTTATTATCGACAGGTATAGAGAAAATATGAATTCTCATCAACAGGGCACGAAAGAGTATACGAGAGCATTACAACAAGTTTTCATTTAATAATAATTGTATTATTACGACAGTTACATTCCCTTGAACACCTGCACTGCGTAACTAACTCAATAATCACTTCAATTGTTATCTGTTTAAATTCAAAGTGATGGAATCATTTGAACATAATAAGTACAAGTTACAGGGTGTCACAAAAATATGTATTTTCTTATTTTATAGCTCGTCAATTCTTCAGTCAAGCTACCGTGACTGCTAATTAACGAGGGGCTAATCATTATTAATTCAGATTTGTCGTAACCCTTAAATAACGTGAACAATCCTTCAGAAACTAATTTTTGTCACTTTTGACCTCAAATGACAGTTTTAAATATTGGAGACACTTCACAATACATAAATTGAAATAATAGAATGACTCTGCCGTTATATTTGGATTCTTAGGGTTAAATGTGAAGAAACATGGCTCTGTCGGCTCCTTTGGCCATAAAAGTGCCGGATTAGTAATTAAGGGGCACCCTGTACAATTCATATTCCTGAAAAGTTTAAACATCTGAAGATGTTGGCAGTGGACATCTTAATGTGGTTTATAGAGAGATATAGTGAAGAAAACACGTGCATTCCAAGGGATAATTCCACTCTGTAATTAACATTAATTCATTCCGAGCTCCCTGGTCATTGTCACGCAAGGTAAGGTGGGGAGATGGGGGATTAAGGAGGGGTGAAGTAGTTTCGGTACAATTGGTTATAAATTAAATGGTTATTTTATTTATACCGCATGGACGGTCGGGACTTTGGAGAGAATCATTAATAAACAATATGACTCAATTAATTTGAAAAGTGCCGTTGGGGAGGAGAATTTTTAAAAGTTTAACAAGAGAAGAGCAACTCTTAAACTATGTACACCGGTTTATGTACGTATTTTTTTTTGTTATTATGAAATTAACTCGTTCAGTATTTTGTATTTGGCTTGGGGTGATGCATAACTGCATTGAAATTGCATGTCGTTTGATTTCCTATATTCCTTCCCCCCTTCGGGAGAAGATAAAGAGGCAATTCAGTTTAATCTATTATGCATGTTCTCAACTAAAAACTCGATGGAGAAGTCATAAAATGTAAAGAAAAAACGAGTCAGTCGAAAAACTCTTAGATCGGCTTTGTTGCAAAAAGAAGCTCTTGGGCCTTTGGATTATTTCATTCCTGACATACTGACGAGTGACGACCATGTCCATGTCTCCATGACCTCATCATTTTCAGTTATATTCAAATTAATCTTTTCTGGTCCGCTGCGTATCAAGAATGTTTTGAGAGAACGGTGTTCATTATAAAACATAATTATCCTGGACTTACAAGGAAACCAGCTTTCATGTAAAAAAAAACTCAGGATTAAGCGTTAGTGTCCAGGCCACGAGTATTCGTGGACAGGTCAATCTGAGGGACATGCTTGGAATATTTCAAAAAAAATTAGCGTTGAACTAAAATTTTGTCTAGTATTTGACGTCACTTATCGCGTTGGTTTAAAGCAGATCTGGTATTTGCTGGAAAAATTGTTTCCTTGTTAGCCCGTGGACGAAGTGCAACATTTTATTGATTAGTTGACATTTCCATTGGCAAATGTTGGAATTTGTATTAATGTTGGCATGTGCAGCGGTTAGAGCTACAGCTGCAGCTGCCACTTAACACATAAGTTTGGGAACCATGAGACTGCAAATAATTGGAAGAGATAACTCTGTTTCTGCGGGGAGGTGTAATTGACTCCTGATTAATTTAATGGCTTTTGGACGAGTCAACCACTTTGTTTTTTTTGAGTGAGGCAAAGCCACCATGGTCATGGACCCAGAGAGTAGAGTCACAGTTTCAGGTGGTTCAAAACGTTCCAAAAATCAGAGTTTACGTTAATTGAAAAAGAAATCTTATCATGCTTCTCTGGGTACGCATTCTCTCTTCACCCCTGACAGTCTCAATGAACCCCAAATTAATGTATGTGGTCATAGATTTTAAAAAGGAAGCTTCTAGTCAACTGTAGACTGGAGAGTTTCTTCAGACCACCTCTATGTTTGATTCTATTTTATTTATCGTGCCTGTAAGGAAATGTATTCACACATAAGTTAGAATATTCATTGATTATCTTATATTCAGACACACTTCACGGGTTATCTATGCACGCTCTTGATTATCATCCCGATTATAGAAATATAAAAACGTCGTAGATTAAATTACATTCCAGATGCTCTAGAATTCTAATGTTTTCCGTTCCTTAAATGTGTTGAACCTAAAAAATCTATCGTATTTTTTAAATTCCTCCGGATTTCCCACACAAAATCGAATAAGGTGAGTGATGACGTGTGTAAGTCAGGAACGACACTTTGTTGGAAACATTAAGTAAAATAATGAAGTGGTAACGAGTCAAATGGTTTTGTTGACTTATGGGAACATTACTTGTAACTTACCTTCTGTGGGTCTTGGTAATTGGTCTATTGGGATGATACAGAATATGATGACGATGATCCCAAGGTTCAGGTTCACCTTTTACGTTTGACTTGAGGTAAAAGGAAGAAGAAAAAACGATTCAAAGGATGACCGCCGCCAGAAGAGCTCAGGTAGAGATTGCATTTCAATTCCATTGAGAATGAAAGAAGGCAGGTAAGAGAGAAGTAAAAGAAAAAAAACAAGACATCCTAATCTGGAGTGAAGATCTTGAAAGGTTGGGCAGGTGTTAAGATCCAATTAGTAGTGAAATATTGCTCTCGATCAAACGGCGACAAACTCAAGAAATGCTACCGGTTTTTCCTCTTTCGTTGTTCCTTATAATCCAATGATTGTCATGCCATCCCTTGTCTTTTACTCATTCTCATCTGGATGAATCCCTTACAAGGGATTCTATTTGGATGCCGAACGCAGAATTGGCTCGCTAAAATTTTATTGCGCTAATTAGAAGCTTAAGTCACATTCCCCGGTCAAGTATAGCCGAGCATCACAACGAGGGAACCCATAGTAATATGAAGAAAATCTGTAGTAGCCTTATATTTTGCCTAGAGAAGGTACCCCTAGTAACAGGAAGAAAATCCGTGGTAGCCTTATATTTGGGCTAGAGAAGGTACCCTTACTAGTAGGAAGAAAATCTGTGGTGGCCTTACATTTGGCCGAGAGAAGGTACCCTAGTAGTAGGAAGATCTGTAGTAGCCTCATATTTGGCCTAGAGAAGGAACCCCTAGTAGTAGGAAGAAAATCCGGTGGAGGAAATGCATCTTAAGCCAACCATCACACCACTCCAGCCTGTGGGATTGAACTCTCACCATTGCAATGGAGTAAAGGTTAAAAATTATTTATGATGGATTTTTTGTATTCGTGGGCTAGAAGTCGGAAACCTGTAAATTTGACATCCGAGCACATTCCCTTGTTGGAAATGACGACCATTCCATGCCATGGCACTCTGAAAAAAACAAACGACAAATTTTTGAAGTCTTTTTCCATTGGATTGTTAGTTGGACTGAGACTTGAATGCACTTACATTTTATATTATTATCAATCTAACAAAGTAAGTACTAACCACTAACTACACAACGCCTGCTGGTGCTTCCTTCGTTTATGGTCTTCGTCCACTAACATGCATGAGAAGGAAGAAAAATATAAAATACCAAATGGAAAAAAGGGAAAAAGACCTCCGAGAGTCTTGGAACTTGGGGTTGAATTCAAATTACTCAATTAAAAAATATTACGTGTGGCCCAGGTCCAACCTGTCCTACGAATCCAACCGACAACAACCAAAGTCAATCAACCTCACTAATAAATACTACGAAGGACCAGGAGTCTTATATCTCTAGTCCGCCAACCACGTTTGTCACAACTTAAACCTGTCCTTGTCATTTTGAACAAGGGCTACCTTACTACGAAACAAACGAATCCCATTAAACAATGCACATTTAATCTTCAAAGGATTACTCAACTTAAAGATGATGAGACGAAAGAAAGAGTCGTATCACGTGGGGTGATTGGAATTCCACCAACACATTCCAGACTTCTTCTCTTGTCTTCCAATTAATGCAATTAATCGTACGGCTTCAAGAAAATGTCGTTTTGTAGAAAATACAGAATTTATTTTGTTGGCACTTTTTATGGTACAAGAAACCCTTGCCGATTCGCTGTGGTTTTAAAGGTAATTTTTTTAATTAATGAGAATAATTTTTGAAATAATGAATCTGTTCCGGAAATTGATACTTGACTGCACTGGTAGTACATAGGTAAAGCCACAAGAATATGGGTTGACCTTGTTCTTTGTAATTGTGAGTGATGACCAATTACGAGGAATGAATTGGACACAGGTA
>JAQGCA010001146.1:0-19382 GCA_034698945.1 Protaphorura quadriocellata
TCTCAAAATTGGCCAGATGCCTGAGTTGGACCCATATAGCTATCGCCAGAATATCTTCTTACGACCATTTTTATGAAAAATAGTCTAAATGAATTTAAATCGTGTTCCTTTATTAGTGGTTTCTCAAAACGTTTGGACTAAGCCCAGGAATCAGATGGGGGTCATGGATTTTAAGAGAAATGACCATTCACTCTTTAGTGTGCCTCCTTATTACCGGCGTTCTATGTGTAAGTTTTCTCAGTGTGGTTGAATCCTGGCACGAAAATTTCTGTTGACATTTTTTCTTTATGCATTTACGAGGGAGGTACTTAGGGTGCAACTCAACGATTTGACCCAAACTTTTTTTTCTGAAAGACCTGTGTCCCCCCAAACCCTCAAAAATGTCATTAGCTCACCCAACGCTCAAAACTCGATTTTTAAAACATGTTAGAATTTTTTTAGAAAGAGTGCGAAGAAGGGACTCTTTGTTCTGAAGTTTTAGCATGGCATATCCCATGAAACATTCTTCGAGACAAGACTCAAATTCTTTTAAAAATCGAGAAAAAATTTTTTTCAGAAAAACGTAGAAATGTGTGGAATTATAAATTAGAAGATGAAAAACCTCATAACTTCGCATCGCCTTCGAATGCATTTTCGCCCAGAATACCATACTTCGTGTCATAATACTATTAAATTGATAATACTTTCTCGCCGAAAATGTATTCAAATATACAAAGTTATGAAGTTTTTCATCTAATTTATTATTCACACATTTCTACGTTTTCATGAATTCTTTTTTTTCTATTTTTGAAAAAATTTGAGTCTTGTGATCAGTTTTGGGGAAAGTTCCATGGGATACCCCATGCTAAAATCTTGAAAACGAAGAGTTCCCTCTTTGCACTTTTTCTAAAAAAAATTCGAACATTTGTTAAAAAGAGTTTTGAGCGTTGGGTGAGCTAATGACATTTTTGAGGGTTTGGGGCAAAGGTTTTTCAGAAAAAAAAGTTTGGGTCAGATCGTTGAGTTGCACCCTAAGTGCCTCACCCGTTAGTACTTCCTCTATTAGAACCCTGGGGTTCCATTAAATAATATGTCTCCGGGTCAGTCGCTTTATCCACTTTCTCCATAAGGGTGCATGGAGAAAGTAAGGAAAAGTATCCGGGTTGTAATGGAGACCGAGATTCTCATAGAGACCGGATTCTATAGACTAAATATGGTAGCCTTTGCCTTATATATTAAACTGCAAAATGAAGTGTCGCAGATTGTTCCCTCCAGTGAAGAATAGACTTCAAACCGGTCGATCCTACGAATCAAATGCATACCGTATTTTCTCTAATCGAGCCCTGTCTTTCTTAAAACCCGTTCTCCAATACAAACCGGGTAGTTTCTCCGGAGTGTGGAGAAAATGGCTTACCTGGACACAGATTTTTGTAATGGCACCCTTGGGTACCAATAGAGAGAATGCGGTATCTCTGTGCACCTTGACTCCCATGACAGGGATGCAAGGTGTGGGTCAAAGGTCATACGAACCACCCAAGTAGATTGGCCTCACTAGGCGTTAATTATTTACTTCGTATCAAGAGAATTATCACCATTTATTAAAACGATAATCACTGACGTCACATTAACGTTTGCCTTTCGACACAGTATACGTTACAAAAAAGGTTGTTTTTTAATATTATCGGGTGTAAAAACATTGAAACAGAATGTCATCATGTGTGATTCCAATTCCGGACATACGGGATAATAAGAAAGAAGTCAATCAAATTGTTGACCAAATGTTCTCCCCTTGAAATACTTTTAGCGTAAATATTCGTAGCTATCGCTGTGGATTGGCTGCATTTGTTTGATTCGACCTTTTTAAAATTCTTACTCCAGACTGACTGGCACTACAATGGCGTGACAAGGATCGGATTCATTGACCAAGCGGACCCATCTGTGTTTTTCTTTTTCCTCATCGCTTTCTACTTCAACACAATTTGTACCAGTGTCCTCATCTCAGTATTCTTCTCAGACGGTAATTTGTAGAGTAGCTGCGTTGACTTCAGAAATTATCGATAACGTTATTCAAAATAACGTTAACGGTAGAAATTATATTACTTTTCTCCGATTCTAGCCACCAATGCTATCAGCGCTGCTGCGTTCGTGAACGTTTTCTATTTCCTTCCATTTGTCTACGTGGAGCCGAACTATGAACTTTTACCCAATCCGATAAGATATCTCCTAAGTACTTTGGCACCTTCAGGTGTTGCATTCGGTTGTCAACAACTAGCCTTGGCAGAAGTTCACAGCGGAGGAACGAAATGGGGTTCACTATTTGATGTTGATTTTGGGCTCGGTCATATCATCCTCATGCTCATGGTCGGCGGATTCGTACAACTCATAATAGCAATTTACATTCGAAACATTTACCCAACCACCACGAATGAAGTTGGACTTCCATTTCTGTACCCAATCAAGGTATATTCATATAAATCTTTTCTAAAATACGGTCGCCACTCGGAGAGGGGGGTGTCCCCGGTGCAATTGTGAACGTGAAAACTTCAGGGTCAGGCTCATTTCAGCGCGATTACAGGTCTCTGAAATTAAATCGCTCTCTGGCGATTTCATTTCAGCCATTTCAGTCAATCCGACTATGTGACCTCCGGCGTGAGATTCAAATTATTCAGTTCTTTTCAATTCACCTCAGGTCCGGTCTGAAACTACGTGCAACAGATTTCAAGTGTAATTGCTCTATTTAGTTGAAATAGAATTTCCCGCGACCCTTCCGAAATTTGACATTTTGTATTTTGAGTCGTTTCAGCCATTACAAGCAATCGATTGCAGGTGTAGTTACCACTTTAAGGTCACTATAAGCCAACATGACCGATTCATCTGTTCAGCTGTTTGACACGCTTAAATCGAACTCAAGCCTGAAGGAACACCGCACGCATATTCGTCGTTACGGCAAGAAGTAGGCCTTTGGATTTGTCCACATTTTAGATATGTTGTAGCCATTGTCCCCCTGATCAGCTTTTGTGAATGTTCTACCCCAAGAAGTCTAACCGTTGGGCCGATAGAATTACAAGAATGCATCACGACTGCAACGTTTTTGGCCCTTCCTGAATAATTAATTGTTTCGTGTCGTGTGTGCAGAGTTGGTGGTGGAAAGGTCATTTACCTCCTGATGAGAGAGATGCTCCAATTGATAATTTGAATGTCGAAAACTTGGATTTCTTTGAAGCGGATCCCCCCAGTCGAAGACGAGAGTTACAAATTCATCGATTGTCTAAATGTTTTCCAAGAGATGTTGGGATTTTCAACATTTCTATGAATTTCTATGAAGGGGAGACCATGGTCATCCTCGGTGGACACTCGTCAGGGAAATCAACGCTAATGTCTATCGTTACAGGTCAGTTAACAAGTCTTGTTTTTTTACGGTAAAACTTGGGCCGCTGGATGTGGTTGCATTTGTGATAGGGGAGAACTATTGACCTCCTGAACAAGTTTTGTCAAGTTTCTGCCCCAAAAAGTCTACCAGTGTGACCCCTAGAAATGCATTGGCGAAATACACGTGACATCATGAATGCTTCACGGATTCCTATTATGACCTCACAAAGTCCATTTGGCTTGGCCATTGTATTTGTAAGACCTATTCAGGATGTCAGGCACGATTTTTCACTATTTGTCGATTCCCATGCGAATCGTGCGATCATTAACGTGTCGGTTATTTGTGACTGCATTAAATACTATGCGTAATATGTATACGGCGATTTAATGACATTCCACAGTGTATTTCTGTGTACCATTAACGTTATCATCCATACAGGAAATCTATCCGCGACTCGTGGAACGGTGATGATCAATAAACACAACGTCCAGAGAGAGTCCGCGTATGCCAGGAGTAATTTAGGGATGTGTCCACAAGACGATCTATTATTTGGATATCTAACTGTGGAAGAAATTATTAGTTTCTTCGTTCAGGTATGCAAATGTCAATATTGTTTTGATACAGATATTGCCCAAAATGTACAGAATATATTACTATTACAGCTCAAAGGTATAGGTGCTATTTCCGAGGCCTTTGAAGAAGTGGGAAGATTAGTCAGAGACCTTGAGATCTCAGATCTTCGAAAAGTGAAGGCCAATAAATTAAGTGCGACAGAAAAACGATTGGTTCATATCGCGATTGCATTCAGTGGTGGCTCAAAGGTAAGAACTACACTACAATATAAATATTATTCGAAAATCGAGTTCGGACACACTTGAATTAACAGTGTATTTTTGAAAATAACAGGTCGTAATTTTGGACGAACCTACTCAAAATATGGACCATGCGTCCCAAAGAATTGCTTGGCGATTCATAGAGAAAGAAAAAGAACGTCGGTGCATTATCGTTCTCACAAAATCAGCCGAGGAATCTTATTTTCTGTCAGACAGACTCGCCATTCTGGTCGGTGGTGAAATTCTTTGTCGTGGAAGTCTTGGGTTCATCAACGCTAAATACGGTTCGTTAAACTGACACAAATTGGTTGGAGGTATCTAGTTGTTGGCTCTACAAGATGCATATCTCACGTTTTGTCCCACTGCCTTGATTGGGCTGCATTGGGGGACAAATGTCACAAGCTATATTTAATCACACACCGTTCTTGTAATTTTCCAGGAGGGGGTTATCACTTATATTTAACTAGGGCGGCGCACTTCAAAAAATTTAAATTAAAGAACTTCATCCACCGTCATATTCCTGAAGCCGAATTTAAAGCTGATGAAACCGAGTTACAGATTTATCTCCCCAGAGAATGTACTCCGTTATTTCCTGCCTTCTTTCGAGAATTAGAGTCGGAGAAAGGCGAGTTGTGTATCGAGTCTTACAGAATTGCACACATGACCACCGAGGAAGTTTTCCGACAGTACGTTTTCAATCCGCCATTATATTTATAAATTACAATTATTATGTCCGCATTACCATATTGTCTGCGTACAACCCTTCTGAAGGTACTACACGGAAAGCCCTTACCGTTTGGTCGCCAGAATTAAACGGGCTAAATGCACCTCAAGAGGTTATACGGATCCGTGATGTCACAACACTCATTGTGACTCACAATGAGTGTATGGCCTAAGTATTTCCAGCGGCCAAGCGGTTAGCGTTTTCGGCAAACGGCAGATAACTGTAATCTGATATTTCTTCAGAGCTGAAAAACAGAACGAGTCTACGTCAAAACAGGAATTTAAACGACGTCACACCGTCTACAAAACCAATTCCGAGCAACTCTTCGCTGATACAAAGGAAACAACTTACAATACATGTTACATGTATTTAAATCAATTCATTCAATTGTTCATGAAAAACGTACGGTTTACTCTCAGACGTTGGACTTGGTTTTTAATACCTGTATGAATTATATTTTGAAAAATTATTTTGTAAAAAAAAGTATTCAATGTTGTGTAACAATTGACCTCCCTGACCCCGTAGTTCGTTCTTCCAATTATCATCCTCACAATTGTGGCATATGTGATCACAACGGATCCGTTTGACCGAGACCTTCCTCCTTTGAATTTCAACAAACAGGTATCGTATTTCAACTATTTTCTGCAACTCTGCAAAGCACTACTCAATTGTGAGAATTTCTGGTACAAATTCAGCTACTGAAGAAACTCGGAACTGAAAAATTGTTTCTGAAGTGCGACTTCAACGTTCTACGTCTCAAACCCATCTGTGAACAGATTGAGCATGTGGCCATACAGATGGGGTTAAAGGTTGAACCTATAAGGACAGATGATCTCCGGGAAAAAATTATCGACTCGGTTTGATTTTATATTTTATAATTCAAAAAGTATAACTTATGTGTAACGAGATCCGAATAATTTTCAAATAAGGAAGAAATTACTTTCATATGAGACCCAGATTAGATGGCGTGCTAATAAATGTGCTTGGAAACGGTTTCGGAGCTGGAATCATATAATAATCTACCCACAAGGTCACATCGGGTATCCTAAGATCAAATGTGACAAAATTGTGAAGATAATTTTTTTGTTAACTGCAATAAGAGATTGTCCAGCTGTCAAGTGTCGTACGAATGAAATATTCGAACTTTTTGGCCTGTCTGCGTTTCACATGAGAGTGATATCTTTAAATGGTGTCAGATTTGAAAAATCGGACTTATGAATGATCCTGTACTAATTTTAAGTACACATAATGGCTCTAAAACCCAGTTAATTGTCCATATAGTATGATATGACAACAATCACGGTTGAAACGAACTACCTCTTGGCTCTAGAAGTTATCCTGGTCACACCAGGTCAAGTGAAACTTCGAGTATTTTTCAACAATCAGCCGCTTCATGTTCCACCGGTCGCTGTCAACTTTGCGTCCAACATAATTCTCCAACGTTTATTCGAAAAGGTTTACTTTGGAAAGGTCCCCTCCACTGATTTTCTTATCTCTGTCGTCAACTTTCCCTTGGAGTATACTAGCTTGCACAAACTTGGGTTAAGCGAGTACGTTTGGTCATCAGGATTCTTCTTCGGTCTAGCACTGAGCTGGGGCATGACATTTTTGGTCAGTATCTTAATTAATTACTGGAGAATAATCCTTCTAAAACGTATCAAAATTTGTGCCAGATCCTGCAGTTACATTTAAATGTAATTCGCCGTAAGATGATGGTGACCCCATGACCTATCATATAATTAAACCGCTGTGATAAATATTTAGGTCCCAATCTTTATTGTCTTTCCGATCCGGGAGAGGTTTTTCAAGCACTTGCAAATGATGTCCGGAGCTAGCGTGAGCATTTTTTGGTTCGCCAAGCTTTTGTGGGATCTTTTGTGTTTTGGTGTCGTTTGTGCCATCCTTTGCCTCATCACATTTTATTTCAAAACAAACGGGTTCAATACAACGGAGAGTATTTACGCCTTAGCCATCTTTATTATGATCTTTGGAGGATGTGCAATTGGGATCGTCAATTGTCTAGTACCATTTTTCCAGTCCTCTGGCGTCGCCGGCTATTTCCATACTTGGTTCATTTTTTTCGTAATGGGTAAGTCTTGCTTTAGTGGACGCTGCACACAACTTATTGGATTGGATAATCCGCTCCCGAAAAGTTTTGACTGAATTTTTCTGTGCATATGCATTGCACATTTTTCAACCCTGAACAATATTTGCATGGAGGTCATACCGTGAACTCGACTTGGGTGATTCCTAGTGGTCACCAACTTTTACACCTCTGAGATGAGAAATGTGACTGCCGGGGGTCGATACATCAATCAATCAAATCTCGAGGTCACATTTTCCAATTAAGAAGGATACCTGATATACATATACTGATTCGTGGTGACCTTTTCTGAATAATAACACCTGACCTGTCTCATCACCAAAATGAATGACTTCGATTGATCTTTAGAGGTCAGCAGAGTCGTGGAGTCTACTTTCTGGAATACTATACATTCCCAAGTATTGCTCAGTCGGTCTAGAACCAAAACCTATACGAAATTCCGCCTATCTTAAGTGGGAGTGGAACTCTTAGTGTGTCTTATTTGTTATATTTTTGTGTCTGTTCTCAAAATGCGAATGCATATCCGCTTCTGTTTTTAACAATTTTTTTGGCACCGCAGGTCCTGTTCCAATGTCCATTGTTCTGAACCAAGAGGGACATAGTACTCTCCATTCTTTATTTCTGTGTTTACCGAACTATGCATTTGGAATGGGGGTATTCCAAATGTACTCTTTCTCCAGATACCGTTCCGAATGCCCTTTTGTTGACAAAGAAGACATGAAGGGTCTTTGTCAGAATGAACCGAGCCATGGTTGCTGTTCAGGTCTGTTTATTACTTCCTTTCAATGTGTAAAAATGATAAAACGTTGACCCTCACATTAATTTAAATTCGCCATTTTCAGTGAGCGACGTGTACCACTCATTCGGCCCGAAAGGAGTTGGACAAAATGATGTTGCCCTACTTGTGATTGGGTTCTTCGCCCACAGCTTGTCATACTTCCTTGACACGGAAGCTTACGTCGGTTTTAAACTTGCTCTTATCCGCTTGAGACTCCACAACAAACGGTCAAACAAAGTTGGAGATATTAGTGATTACGAAACGGATTACAATTTTGTGACGTTCGATGAGACTAAAAAAGATGATGATATTGAGGAGAGCACTGATCTAACTATCAAGTAATGTACACATAAAATGTGTTTTTCAAAGTTTTTTCTTTCATTTGCTTTCTAGAGATTAGTCGAATCAGAAGGAAGCACGTTAATTAACACAGGAGGCATAACATTTATCAAAATATCGGACAGTTTTCAATTCAAATTTATAACTTGATCTTTACAGAAATTTGAAGAACCTTCGTGGCAAAGGAAATTTGCAAAGTCTAGACTTGTCGATTAGTAAGAGCGAATGTTTTTGTGTGATCGGAGCCGAAGGTTCCGGTTGTGAAACGTTGTTGCCCCTAATCGCTGGGCTCAAAGTTCCAGCCACTGGTGATGTCTATTTGGATGGAGAAAATCTTACTTTGACGAAAAATTATAGATTGGTGAAGGCAGCTATTTTCACATGTGTAAAAACTTCGA
This sequence comes from Protaphorura quadriocellata, assembly GCA_034698945.1. Lineage (NCBI taxonomy): Eukaryota > Metazoa > Arthropoda > Collembola > Poduromorpha > Onychiuridae > Protaphorura > Protaphorura quadriocellata. The sequence continues at coordinate 8,526 of JAQGCA010001146.1, forward strand.
AGGAATATTTCAAAATAATTTCTGTCAATTGTTCTAGTTCCTCAACCGTTTTGGATATTGTCAACAATTTCCAAGCTTAATGCCAGAATTGACTGGGAAAGAAATGCTCATGTTGTTTGGCACTCTTCGACGCATCCCACCGAGCTTACTCCATGTATATTCTTAAAAAATTTGACATTGTTGGTTAAATTTTGAATTGCCCTGTAAATTTCTTTTATACCACTGAACTAGGCCGCAATCACAACGCTCTGCTTGAAACTCCTCATAATCCACGAACTGGAGAATAGTGTTATGGACTACAACACTAGTAGCTTGAAGAAATTGGCCACAGCCATTGCATTCATTGGAACTCCTGATTTTCTTCTATTTGAAGAACCATTGACTGAAATTGATCAACCAGCGAGGGCTCAAGTTATCAGTACATTGAAATCCAGCAAGGAAACTTCTTGTATCATCATTTCAGCAGAATCGTGAGTTTACACGCAAGTCTATTGCAGCATAATGGTGCGGGTTGTCCCTGATATTTCCCTGTGCTGGAGTTCAATTCCTCGGACTTGCACTGACTGCGTTAATACCAGATATTGCAAGGCAGGAGGAATCAAACTCCCGATATAGAAAAATGATAAGGGTATTTGTATGCTACATCGGACTGACTAAACCGGTTTCCCTTAATTTATGTTTCGCTTTATAAAACAGTGCAATTAATTATTAATTTCTAACTTTATAGAATTGACGGTTATGAAGGATTGTGTGACAGATTGGCGATCTTTGTGAATGGAACCATACGTTGTACAGGATCTCCCAAGTACTTGCATGAAGCCTTTTGTACTGGTTACACAATCACTGCAAAATTGATACCAGAAGACCCATATCTTTATGCCAATGTGAGTACCCCCTTCAGCTATGCATTCAAGTTACGATGATCTTGCATAGAAAAGCTAAGCAACCATAAGCCGTATATTTTCAAACGAAGGGATGACTTTCATCTCTTGATAATGATGCTCATATCAGAGGGTGTTGCCCTTGCGATGCGAATACATAATTATAAGCTCTGTGGTCGAAGTGGCTTTGGTAAAAATAGTTAGACAGTTAAGGTGCAACAACGTCCTAGCCTGCTTTTATATTATTTTTGCCAAATTCATTGTACTGTTCCGGATCCGGATGTGACAGTAATGATGTCGGACAATTAAGTTTATATTTCTAAACCATATCGAGATTTGGTCCATAACTGGTTTGTGAGATTAAAACCCAGGGAATGATATCTACACATTTTTCTTCACAGACTTTTAAGATGTTTGACCGAGATTCACCTATAGAAGTTATTGCCCCATCAGTTGATGAAATAGCAGAGACTGGGTCAGGAAATTTCAATTCAGCAGTTACCACAGAACCGGCCGTACCAGTGCCAGCGTCAACCGAACCACAACCACTGGCTGCGTCAAGCTCACGAGCGGCGTTGCCAACTATCAGAGGTTCCACGACATCAATAGCTCCTTGGTTGAGAGTTCCAGGTGGCAATGAGTTGGAAAGAAAGGAATCTCCTTTCGCGATCGGTCAAGGACGAAAGCGATCCAACACGCCAGTCGTCGTCTTGACCCCTGACTCCGTACTTTTGACCCAACGACAAGTTGTCCGTAATACAGAGGCTGTCATTAATGACGGGGATGATGCACTCGACGAATCAGGTGCTCGAAGATTTAGTCAAGCGCCAAGAGCATCGACCGTTTTTCAGGACCCTCGGCTTCAATATTGGGAGAGAGAGCTGGTACCGCTCATGGATTTTATTGAACTTGTGTTTCCAGGTACAACATCAATTTTGAATTCACAGGATGGTTTAATTTAGTTCTTTGGGGCTTAATTTAACATTTAATACTTTATTTCGCGTTTTCAGGAGCCGAATTGGTCAACATCTACCCATGCTTCGTTCACTACCACATTCCAGCAGACTCTGACCTATGTCATGTTTTCACGGAAATGGAAAAGGCCAGAATAGCAATGGACTTGGAGAGCTATACAGTCGGACAGGCGTCCTTGGAACAAGTTTGCATTAATTTTACTGGAGGTCAAAAAGTTCAAAAATAAGTACTGGGCTGACCACAACAACGCTACATATTACTTTTGAACAAAACAGTTCTCAGCTAAACAACTAAAACTGTACAATTTATACACAAAAGTGAATAAATGAAATATTATTAAATATGCCTTAACACTGTTTGTTAAGGTATAAAAAAAAGCCGACAAGGTCAGAATTGCAATGATTCAAAATTTAATTTGCTGCATAATCACGCCCTGTAAGCATCAGATTTGGATTTGATGTATCCTATTTATCCGGTTTTTATACTATAGGTTGTTTCCGCGTGCGGGTTCGATTACAACTAACCTCACATTTTAGCCGCAATTATACCTACAATTACAATCAAGTGACCATAGGTAATTGTATTATGAAATTTATCACAAGGTGCGCTTTATTGGTTTCGAAAACTGAGGGCTATTTCATAACAAACTACACCATCTATTGAATATTGTATTTGTGATTTCGGGGCCAGTTCCTAGTTTCAGAACCAATTACTCTAAATCCTCAAAATTGCATCGAATAAGACTATAGGGGAATATTGTACTACTTAAGTACAGTATGTCAACCTATTACAAAACTTTTACCAACATATTTCAGCCCGTGAATAAAAATGCAAACTTTACAATTACCGTAAATTCCCGAACAGAAACCTGTCCCGAATAGTAACCCGGTCTCGAATACTAACCGGGTCTTTCTCCACCTTTCCCCGTGTACTCTTATGGAGAAAGTGGTGAAAGTCTGTGACTTGCGACCTTGCCTGAGCAAATAGTAACCCGGGTTTCTGTTCGGGGATTTACGGTATTTCGAAATCGGGTCGGGACCGTCGGGACATCGTCGAAACTCCTTCTAATCATATAATTTTTCTGGCAGACATTGGAACTCAAAGAGTGCGAATGAATGAGTCACTGGGCAAAATAAAAAAATTATCACCGATTTCTTTTCTTCAAATAGAAGCCTGTGAACTTAAATGATTTCTCAGTTAATTCTAAGCAAATCTGTATGAGTTCAACTTAAAGTGCGGATATATAGAACGAACGTCATCCGCGCCATCCCGTTAACATTTGGCAGCCGAAACTCATAAATTCCACCAAATTCAAAATAATAAATTAGAATGCGCGAAACCGTAAATTCAAAAAACACACATTGGATTAGAAATTTCAATTTTCTTGAACTTTGACTAAGTGTGAAAGATTGAATTTTCGCTTAAAGAAGTTCAATACGATTTACGATTGTTGGAATTACTGCTGAACTTTTACTTTTTACTGCATGGATTTGTAACCACAAATAAACTGAAACTGAGAGTTTAAGACTGTACAAGTGTATTTTGCCCCAGGAGCCGGAAGATTTTTGATTTGATTTTTTTTAAACTGAACTAAATGACATGCCGTTGATTTGTGTGAGCCGAAGAATTTTCCAGTCAAATTTAAATTGGAACATTTTAGCTTCGTGCTCTGGGTCATGCTTTTATTCAACAACTGCTAGAGAAGCTCGTTTTCTGAAAAAACTAATGGTTGGGACGAGTAAATCCAAGTGAGTACAAAACTGGCATTTTTATTCCTTGATTGACATTCTATTAATCAACATTTAATGTGGGATTTAATTCCACTTATTCCTTCGTCAGTTTTAGGTCGACTATCTAGTCTTGATAGTCAGAGTTAATGTTACTTTGACACCTGCCACTGAAATCCGAACTAATTTACAGATATTCAGATAAAATCAAATAATTGTCAGACTTTGTATATCTGATTTTAGTTGAACCAGTACTTCAAGCAATTAGTGACCAATTTTATGAATGTATTCCTGTATGTATGAATTTATATTTGGATTGTCATTATCAAAGGTCAAGGTATTTAGTATTTTGGCCGAATCTGTCGGTGGCTGAAATGAATATATATCCGAAATCTTATAAGAGGTTTGGCACATTTACTTAAAAATAAATTGAAATCTGACTTGAGACAAATGTTTCAAATGCATGACACCCATAATAGAAAATCGATGTGATAGTCCCAAGTCCCTTATCACTTCCGTAGGCAGCAAATCCTTAAGTCAAATCGCGCACGCTAGTGAACCAGTTGTGTTATAAATTTGAAAATACTCACCAGTTAGTCAACAGCCACGAGCAGAACACTTTCTTCTTCAATATGGTAAGTTATGTCGTCTAATTGGAACCAATTAGAACAGTGTCCTACGAAACAAATCAGTCATTTCTACGATTTTTTATTTTTACCCGACAAACCTTGACAAGATGAGTATTGAGTATTACATAAAACGTGTTGTAAATTCTTTCTTACAGAAGGAAATGGTTCACGGTCGATCAAACGCCGGCCAAAGCCTTGAGAGACTTCAATTTTCTCGGTGGAAGCGTCGTCTCGTCGGAAAAGCGTCAAAAATCTGGAAAAGTTACCCGAAGAGTCAACGTTCTTAACACGGTGTTTATGGAACAAATCACAAGTCTTTTAGCTACGGGTGACGCTGGTATCGACGTATTTGGACTTGGTCTAGAAATTTCTAAAGTTCAAATGTCACCAGATTTCTCCTTCCTCCATATTTACTGGTATACGAATGGGTCGACGGAGAGAGATAACGAATTGGCTACCGTCCTAGAAAGAACTGGATTTACACTAAGACACAAATTGTCACAACTCAGAGTTATTGGCTTTGTCCCGCCCATCAAGTTCATGAAGGATGATCAGTACTCAAAAATTGTAGAGGTGGAAAGACTACTCCAGATCGCCGATTATGGGGATGATTTTACACCTACAGCTATTGGGCAGCACTTGAAGACTCCTCGACAAGTCCCAGTTGTCCCGTCTTCCACACTATCTCATGGGATCAGAGAGAAAATTAAAGAATTGGAAACTAGTCGAAGTGATGGCGAATCTGAAGGTGAGGAAACGGAATCCTCAGGCGAAGAATCAGATAATGAAGAAACTGATGACATTTACTCGGACGGTGTTATGAGGCAGGACATCCTTGGGCTCAATCATACTCTCCTTATGTCTAAGGTTAGGAAAGTCGCCAGTATTTTTTTTAGCTCCAATTCTTATTCCAAGCAGAATATTTTCGTGGAAAAAGAAAATAAGGGGAAACGCCGAATACATTTTCTAATTTTGTGAAAAGCTGAATAGTGATCTGGAGAAATCGTGTTTTTTGTTGTTGCTGATATTCGACTTTCTACCTATTTTAACCCTTATTTTTGTTATTAGGTGACAGAAGCCCTGAAACGTGTAAGATACAGAAAAAATCCGGAGGGGGAGAACCCGCTAAGTCCTTCGGAATTAGGCTATGCCAATGTTAGAGAAGAACCCACTTTGACTGGAGAAGAAGCTTTAAAACAAATCCGGAGTGACAAAATTAGAACAATTGAATTCCTGAATTTCCTGAAAACGAGGAGGGTTGAAAAGGCGAAAGAATACAAACGATTGAGTGCAGAATCTAACGAAAGGGAATTTTACGAAGCAGAAATGTTTGAACGGAGTCTAGACGAACAAACCAAAATTATTGTGACGGCGGAAAATAAGTTTTTTGAAGATCAAGAGGAGGATGAAGATTTTGTCGACGAAGAAAAATCCGAGCCCCGGATATAATTTAATTTAATTATAAATTATTTGAAAAACTAAATATTATCCGGGAGATTGAAGTAATAATGAAGAGCATTTCCTAGTTTCATTTCTAATCCGAGTTTAAGTACAATTATTTTATTGACACAATTCATGGGAGGGAATGTGAAGGTTTAGAAATTTTAAGTTCTTGGCACGATTACAAAATGTATCAATAACAAATTACATGGAAGTTAAAAATCGGATCAGTCCTTTAGAATTCAGAATTGGAGAAGAGATTGAATAGGGTGCGTTATTTTGTCTCGCCCTTTCAGGTCAACCAGTTCCATGACCACCAGGCTGCCAATCACTTGTCCACCGACTTTTTCAATTAGTTTCACCGCGGCGTCCAGAGATCCTGTCAATTAGATATATAAATTACACAACCTCACAACTGACAACCTGAGTAATTTTGGAAAATGCACTCAAATGATTAGGAGAACTAAACTATTTGTAGCTGAAAACTGGAATACTTAAATAAAATTACAACATCCAGACAGACATACCTCCAGTGGCGAGTAGATCATCAACAATTAAAACCTTCTGTTGTGGTTGAATGCTATCCTTTTGAATTTCAAATGTATCCTAGAAAATTAAATCGAATAGCCGAATATAGACAAATTAAATAATCCCTAAAATTGTAAATGGTCATTTACCGTTCCATATTCAAGTCCATAAGATATGCTGGCAAGTTCCCCCGGTAGTTTTCCTTTTTTTCGGATTGGAACAAATGGTAGTTCCAAGTCTAAAGCCAACGTGGAACCGAACAGAAATCCCCTTGATTCCAATCCAACGATTATTTGAGCACCATGGAAATGTTTCTTGACATATTCAGTGAGAAGTAGTCGTAAGATTTTGGCCACTTTTGGGTTTCCGAGGAGCGAAAATATGTCACTAATTTAAACCATAAGAAAATCGGTACAATTTTCATTCAATCTAAGAACCCAATAAGAATTGTCTTAAATATTTGGTACTCACTAGAACATAATCCCAGGTTTTGGAAAATCCGGATAACTTTTAATGTTTCTCTTGAGCTCTTCTAAGATTCCTTCCATTTCTAAATATGGACAAAAATTGTAAATTACCTGGTATCTTTGATGCTCTTTACAACGTCTGAAGCAAAATAATTCAAGTTAATTTAGAAAAAATGATTGGATTATAGTCAAACCAATTCAGTTCTATTACCTTGTGAATTCATTGACAGTTTCCTGCGGCAGTGCGGATTATTTTAAGCATATATTTTTTATTCATGCACATGTATGCGTTCCGTGCTAGTAACGCGTACGCGTACGCAGTGACGTCTATGATTGAATTAATTCGTAACAGACACCACAGATTAATTTATTAGATGTCAAACTACTGCAACCACATACAGTAACAAAAATAATAGAAAACATACAATATTTTTGTAATAGTGTAACATTATACCACATAAAGTGCTGGGTTTAAGCTTGGCGGAGTCAAACTATGCAGGGTATAGTAGACAAGATACGGGTTTTCTATTAGTAAACTCAGAATCCATAACTATAACCCACTCAGAATAAGTTGACCGATTTTTCAGAGAGAAAGAAACCGATATTATATTCGTATTCCTCATTATTACGAAGATTACTAGTTGGCACTTTTGTGAATCTTTTTGTCAGTCGGAAATGAATGAACAGTACAACAGCTTGTGCGTGAAAAGAATCTTTATAAGATTTCCATCAATTAATTACTATTTTGTTACAATTCCATAGCGTACCATAATGTCAAAATGTTATATTCAATAATATAGAAATAAAAATGTCGCCGCACGTTACACATTAACACAATGCAAATGCAAAGAATATTACGACAAAAGTGACGGGGCGAAGCGAGACGTCCTTTTATACACGAGATATCTCGGTTTGGTCAATCTATATCTAACGATTTTGCCGATATTGAATATAGTCAGATTCTTATTGTTTAAAGATCGCAATATTCTTAACCGTTATATTCCTATCTTTACCGTCTTAACCTTGTTCTTCATGCCAAGCTTTACAGTGACGTCACTAGAATTTCTGGGGCCTGGCACAGAAAGATATTGTGGGGCCCTGAGATAGGTTCGGGGCGTACGTCCGCCGCTTGCGGCGGTCCCCGCGGAGCGGCCGCCGGAGGCGAAATATTTTTCGGGCTATGTTTAAAATAGGTTACATGTGAAAGTTGGTTTTACGCCTCGAAACAGTCAATGTCTTGGTGGTAAATCCTTGCTGTTTTGTTGCAAATTTATATATGTATTCTAAACAATCCTTTTCGGAGGGCCCAAAGATTCAGGAATACACACTGGATAAGATTATGTACTATCTTATTTAGTGCGTATTCACAAATTTTGGGGCCCCTCTTGACTTGGGGCCCGGCACACGTGTACCATCGGGTACCATCGTCCTGACGCTACTGAAGCTTTATCGCGGTCCCGCGACGATAGTTCATCTAAACCGTATGCAATCCCACGAGGCAAGGATTTGCAATTTCAGAATAACAATTAACAATCTGCCCTTGATTGAGTCTGAAATAAATTATAAATTTCTAAATTTCAATGCTTTTGCTTACAGAAACAACTAATTTCCAGCCAAATTTCGAATTGACTGACAATTGAACATTGAAAATGGGTCGCATCTATAAATCTCTTTGTCAAACATGTGGAGCCGAGTTCATCGAGGGTGGTAACTACCGTGTCAAAATTCTTCCGGGGAAACGGGTTCCAAAGAAAGCACTGAAAATGGCCGAGACCTTGAAAGGCAAATCTTCCAAGGACTTCAGCAAATTTCAAAAATACATGTTGAGGAAAGCGTGCCCGACGAACACTGTGGTAAATTATTCAATTGTACCTTAGGCAACACTGATTCCTGAAGTATTGACAGGACTTTACCCGTTTTGGGTGTTCGATGTATGATGATGATAACTGCGAAAGCAAAGTTAAATTCCAAAAGTAAACCGTCAGTCGGAAAAAACTATTTTGAATTTTTGTATGAACCAGTTGTAGGCTACACAGTTCTGTGAATACTCAAAATTATTTTGACCACAGTACAGGCAGTATGAGTTAGAATATCGCACAAGTGAGCACCTTGTTTGAATAAATACAATTTCGGCCGACGTCCTTTTGAATCATAGAACTTGGAAAAGATTTAAACTAATGATCTTTGTTCCAATTTTTTTAGGAGGTCACTTGCGGGACATGCTCTGCCGTTAGTACCATACAAATGACAAAACCCCAACCAACTCAGGTAACTCCGAAAAACGCACCTCAAACCCCTGGACCATTTCCTCCAATGAGCGCGGAAACTAAATCAGCCCTTCGGAAACAGCGAAGACAAAGTAAAACTCCTAAGGATTCAAATGCCGGTCTTTATATTCCACCCGAAATATTACAATCGAAATCGAATTCCCCGGCTGCTTGTTTAACAACACCGGGAAGAAATTCTGAAAGTGGTTCAAATAACCGAAAATCTGGAAGTATGAACTCAAATAAGCAAGGTTCGGTAACTGCACCTAAAAGACAATTCGATGTCTCTTCGTCCGGCCCTGGACCGGACAAAAAGTTCAAGAGAGATGACAAGAAAAATAAGAGAATGGAGACGAAGGTTAAATCACAGGAAGAACAAAGAGGAATATCAAAACTCAAAAAGATTTTGTTCAAAGCAAAACGTGACACCGATAATTCGGCCTCTAACTCCGCGTCTACTTCATTTCAAAGTTTTTTGAATTCTTCCTAAGTAAGATTAAAAATATGTATTTATTTATTTCTTGTGGAATAACACTTCTTCTTGTACTTTGCTATTTTCTTATTTAATCGTTTACTTTCATGCCTTAGTCCAGGTTCCAAACATTTCCAGAATAAATAACATTCATGGTTAATAGTTAAAGTGTTTTTGGCAAATGTCTTCGATGTCGTTGATCTCTCCGCACTCTATCACCTAATTGTTATTTTGTCATTCCAGTTTTGCGGCAATTTCTCCGAGGTGAAATTGACAATAGTATTTTGGTCGAGAGTTTGAAGTTAGGGCCTAATTCTTTCTATAAAATTCCAACACAAGAGAGTTTTCTGAAAGGTTAAGTTTGACTGGTCCATTGAATAATTGTTTGCTAGAATTAGTTCTGCGTATAAATACAATAGTGAATTTCAACTTACCTAGTTGAGAATTAATTAATTTAATTTATTTGTAACCAGTTGAGTTCACTCATCCGATGGAAATGTGCTTTTAATGAGATTCTTAATAGTCCGTCCGATCAGATAAAATCTACTGATAAGGATTTTACACAAGAACGAACTCTAATTTTCTTAAGTTTGTCCGAGGACGACTCAAACATAAACCGGTTTTAGTGCACACACCAGCAATAATTTTTATTTCAATTTTGTCCTTGTCTGTTAACATAAACATCGAATATATTCATTTTCACTTTCGTGTTCGTTGGATAAGTTAAACTTACTTCTAACAAGGTAACCACTTTTCTTGTAAAACTCAGTGATTCCAAGTATGTCTGCTTTGGTCATGAATATGAAGGATTCGTCGGCAGATAAAATTATTGACGGAAATCTCTGTTGGCGATACACTTTTCAGTAAAATATGCCCACGAAGAAGGACATTATCGTTGGAATGTTTAAAAATATTGCATTGAACTAAAACTTTATCTGCCGATAAATCCGTCATGTTTGTGTACCGGGCATTTGACTGACTCGCGTTGGTTTTATTTAAAAAGTGGCTTGCAAAAAGTGTAAATTTTTGCAGGAAAAATGTCGTGGAAGTTTCTAATTGTGACCGTAATTTGCCTTGGAACAATTGATTTCACGCTGGGGTTGGTTGTAGACAAAGTAAAAAATGATACGACGACTGTTCCGTTGAATTGTTCCGGTGTCTCAGAAGATATTTTAAAAGAGATTTGGGGTTACAAAACTATCGCGAAAAAAATCATGGGAGCAGTGATGACAGGAAACTTTTCTGGAACTACATACACGGATTTGGAATATTTTGTGGATCATTTCGGTTCGAGATTAGTTGGTTCGGACGCCTTGGAATTGTCAATTGATTATATACTGGAAAAGATGAAGAAATTGGGGCTTGACGGTGTTCATGCGGAAAATGTGACCGCACCGAAGTGGGTCAGGTGTGTGTGTCATCGTTTTAATTTCTAATTAGTGAAATCTTAAACGGAGAAAATTAGGACCAA
>JAQGCA010001147.1:0-19379 GCA_034698945.1 Protaphorura quadriocellata
GGTATTAATTTTTACAGACAAGTTGGTGAGTTGCAGGACGGGTAGATCCCTCGTGCGAATTGACCAACCGTAACACTCGAATCCAAAAACATGGATTCGAGATTTCATTTTGTCCACGTAGGACTTACGCTGCGGTGTATATATTTTATATTACGCTGATGAATATAGTTTCAGTATTTGCGGATATGATATTAACACACATTTATATTAGCTATCTTGACAATTTGAATTTTGGTGAAGTTTTCGGTGTTTGGGAAGCTTGCAATTCTGAGAATACAAATGAGACACCTTATTACAGTACAACCGTCACAACAAAATCGGCAGTCTGTGAACATTGGAATGAGCTAAATTAATATTGACGACATTATAAACAATTTTCCCGATGGCATCACCGAAGTCAAGTATTAAAATTTGATCGATATGACTGTTCAGTCTTCCCATCCGCATGTTGGAGTGTCTGAACTTTTAGAATATTAGGCGTCATCATACTAGACAAAGTTTTATTACTCGAGCAAAACTCTCACGAATGAAGAACTGGAAACCGCTTGACTCGCATGCCGAAATACATGATTGTCCGTTCTTGATCATGTGGTGGCCCCATCAGACGGCTACAAAAGAATGCGATCTCATTTATTCATCGAGACTCCTCGTACAATCTGCAGGTTGCAATAAAATAACTGTAGAATGGACATTTGGGTAGATGAGTGAGACAGGGTGGCTTGTGGCTATTGCCGTATTAGACAATGGAGAATATTGTCAGAATTTAGTAAATGCTACGTAAGCGGATCATTATGGGTCTAATTTGGACGGATATACTGATATCTAGAAAAATATGGATCGAAGTAATATTTTTATTTTCCGCATTATATACCATTGACTAATACCTCAGCTACCGTATTTTCACCAATTTTCGGTTCCTATCTGAAGCAGTTTATCATCTTTTCAGTACTTCGACGTTGAAATTATTCGGCCGGATATTCGGTCCATCCCTGTTCTTAGGAGTAGTCGGTAAAGTTTGCCTTCATCTCCAATCAAGTGTAACCTCATAGAAACAATTTTTCTATATGGTGTCGCTAAGGGGAGAGCAGCTATATTTCATTAGTTTTCTTTCATGTATAGTTGACTTGGTAAGACACTGAAATAAAACCAAACTTGAAACTTGGACTTGCTTACGAACTAGGGAATCACCCTACCTTTCAAAAACCGATTCGGCCGCTACAAGTCTCAACGGTTGCTAGTGTGGCTTATCGTGAAGTGTTTTTGTGTGAAGACGACTGTTCACAAACATATTTATTTATTCATTAATATTAATTTATTCATTTTCAAAAATTCACTGTTTCGAAAATATTGAGAAGAATTTCAAAAAAAATTATGGAAATTTCGAACGGACTTGTTCTTTTTTACAATTTGAAGATTTATCGATTCGTGACAGGTGTACTCGTTATAACGGCATTTGAAAGGAAAATTCTGATTTTTTTTTCACCAAAATGCCCTAGCAGCAAAAAATAGACCTTTTCCAAACCGGTTAAACAAAATTTTTAAAATTGCAAAAAATTATTGCAAAAAGGTGGCATCGACGGATTTTTCAAAAAAAAAAATTTGGGTATGTTTTTGTAGCAAAGAGCCTAATTTTTGGGTCGTTTTCATGCCGTCTTTTACTAAAACGCTCGTCAGCGCCGCTCCGTGCAACGGATTTCCAATCGGAATGGCTCGCTAGGTCCGTGATAACATTCTCTACAAAATGCACATTTCAGTTTTTGTCCACCTCTCCCAGTTTGGGCTGCCGAGCGGGGCAAAGGTTAAGCGTGACCCGGTATTTGTGAAATTTTTGATTTTTTTTTAAATTTCCAAAATTATTTTTGAAATAAAGTATCGACGGACAGGTGCGTGGAATTCGGTTTTAAGTAATCGAAATGGCCCATGCCAATATCGTTATTAGGCGCAAAAATGAGAAAGGCCGTTGTAGCGAGAAGACCTGTCACAAATCGAAAAATCTCAAAATTGTAAAAAAAAACAAGTCCTTTCGAAATTTCCTGTGTTTGGAAATACACTGGTCTAATTATGAGGAGAGCATAGCTTGGCGCACAACAGTGAAAATTTTATTATATAGACATGTAATAAGTGGGTCGTGTGCATGGTTTTCGGTGATCAGAAATACGAGAATAAAACCTGATATCAGTATGTGCAAATACTGATAAACCCGATGGATAAGACCATTACATTACATTCCGTCGAATAATTTTGTGTGATATTGAGTTGGGTGCGTTTGCTGCCGTGCAGTGCATTTCCAGTATGACATGTAATTTACTCAACAAGCTCAAGTCAGTGAACATATGGTAAAACATTTTTCAGAGAATCCTGAGGAATTAAAATATTTGAGACCGGGTTGCTTTTGATTGACTTCTTATTATTTTCAATTTCGACATTGTAATTCAAGATGGATACACTAGGTACGAACTATTTTATTTATTTCAGTATTACTGAAGTAGAAATGGAAAGTATATGGATATTTCTTAACAGCTCTTACAGAATCTGATGTCTACTGGATCGTGGAAATATTTTCCAGGAATGGGGATCTGGCACAAAAAAGGATGGAATTATTTCTTTCTTTGGGATTCACGCCTACACAATTGGAGGATATACGGACGACAGTCGCAACCGACAGATCACAATCGTATGGTTTTTATACACTCGGTTTTGCCAAATGGATATACACCAACGGCACGGATGCGACAATCGGCAAATTGATTGAAGTCCTCAGAAATAACAAATTCAATTCCGTTGCTGGTAAGGACATCCTCCTATGAGAAAAAATTAGGTATTCGGTTAGTGTAAGCATATACATTGAAACTATGAATGAATTGGACGACTTGATTTTTCTTTTAAATACAATATTATTTAGCAGGTAACAGGAATAAATTTATTTATCGTTATATCGCCTCCCTTGTTAGTTGCATTCTTCCCCAAGACAATTTTTAACTTTCGAAAGAATGACAATTTTTGGTTAAAACTACACGTTATGGAACATTAATAGAATATGTATTACTTAGCCAGAGAACAGATTACAGGGTGATAATGACCGCATATGTTTATTTTCAAGGTCATTGTTGTTAGAAAACAGGTCCGAACTTCAACTATACAAAAGAATTTAACTGACTAACTAATTTTCCCCATTTCAAAATACCAATCAAACAGATAAAATTATTAAATCTGTTTCCAAATATTCAGGTGAGATTTCCGAAGAGCTGCTAAAACGAGAAAGAACCGCCTCAGAAAACCTACCGCGTACGATCCAAGCCTCTTCTGTTTGGTTCAACGTCCCGGAAAAAATCTCTACCTTCACTGGACGTGAAGACGAAATGGAGAGATTACACGAATCAATTAAGGGTCAGAATGTTGCGGACCATCGGGACAAAGAAATAGCTGTAGTTACAGCTTTGAGCGGACTGGGTGGTATCGGAAAGACTATTTTGGCGGTTCACTACGTTTGGAATTATTTCAGTAACAAATTTTATTTCAACGTTATTTGGATCAACACTGAATCAGCTGACACAGTCAAGAAATCTTTCCGTGGACTTGCTGGTGAGTTAGAATTGGGTGAAATGGGAATTAATGGGTTAAAACTTACTCTGATTGATGTCGTTTCAAGAATTTACGAACATTCCAAGTCAACCAGTACACTGTTTGTATTTTATAACGTTGAAGACCATGAACATGTTAAACACTATCTCCCCATCAAATCACCGAAGACAACAAAGCAATACGTTCTAATTACCAGTAAAAGCAGGGTATGGAACCAGAAGTCGGATTTGATTGTTCTAAACGTCTTCTCGCAAAAAGATTCAGTTGAGTTCTTGAGGTCGCACCTTAAATTAGAAAGAGAAGGGAAAATTGAGTTGGCAAGTCAAATTGCTCTTGAGCTGCAAAATCTCCCATTGACCATCAGACAAGCCGGTACGTATGTTAAAAATGTATGTTCAGACGATTCTCAAACCGTGGAACAAGTGATGAAACTCTATTTAGAATTACTCCGGACAGATTCCAAACGGTTTTTCAATTTTCAGGATGATGGTTATGAGAATACTATCAGCAGTACTTGGAAAATTACGATGAAGAGAATCAAACGTCAGAATTTCTTAGCGTTGAGAATAATGCAAATCATTTCTTATTTCAACTCGGACAATATTCAGATTCAACTACCTACATGAAAATATTCCAAGGCAAAGATTTTTTGAACGCGTTTGGCAATCCATGGTTTACCAAAACTCAAATATAAATGAATTCACTATACTAAAGGCGGTAAAATTATTATCGCAATTTTCCATGGTAATCATTGACAGTAAATTCAATATCAGTGTTCACAGATTGGTTCAGAAAGTCATTCGGGATGACATGACACTGATTGTTAAACGCGCAATACTAAGCGAGGCCTTACTTACACTTAAAATCCCGCTACAGTCCACGTCTGATACTGACTATGAAATGAATTGTCTTCGCCACGCCATTTCAGTTTCTATGCATATTGAGTTGAATCAGTTGGCAAGTTATTTTAACGAATTCATAAGTTTCGTTAATTCGAAGCAAACAAATTTGATTGACACACACACTCGCCGCTTACCTGTACTTCTAGAAAAGAGAAGATACGATGAAGCTGAAGAATCATTTTATAGAACCAGAGAGGAATATTTCAATAAGCGGGATAGCCGAGGGAATGTTTTAACCGAGCTGTTGTCAGCCAAGTTTATAAATTGTGTTTGCTTGACAATTGCGAATTTAATTGCGATAGTCTTGAGTGGAGAAGGTGACATTTCAAGATTAAGTGAACTTTTTAGTAAACTTTTGATAGTGTTTAAACTTCCATTGGGTGAACGGGAATATTTAAAAAAACCGACTTGTTAAAATCTACATTAGATCACACCAATTTGACCCATAATATTCAGCATAGTCATGCTGGAACAGCTGCTCAAATGTACGGAATTATTTTTGATTTTTTTAAAACTGGACTTGATTATATGAGCGTTTGTGACAATTTCGGTCACAGATTGTTTTGATTATTTGGAAAGATAGACGGAAATGCTAAAAATGGTCGAGTCACTTCTTGAATTAGCAATTGACTGGTCTGAAGCCGGGAATGGTGAATCCGTACTACTTTACTTGAGTAAAGCCTTGCAACGAATTGGTGAAATCAGTGGAAAAATAAATCACGAAACAAGTGATCATGAAGGAAGCAGACTACTCCAGTTGACACTGAAAATTTACGACAAGTATTACACTGTTTTTTGAAACAATGAAAAACACATATTAACGTTAGAATGTGGTCGAGGTAGAGTTGAATGTCTCACTGATTTGAATAGGCGGAAGGATATTTTGAAAGTAATTGGTGACATGAAATTAGTCGTCAATTTATTGAAGGAGAAAGGAACTCTTGATAGTGAATACAAACTATTCAAAATTGCAGAATCAGTTGTCGCAAACCATGTTCAAGCCAATCAAATTGTAATGACATAATGACAGATATGTTGGACTTCGCGGAAGTAATTTTTGAGTCAATTTTCAAGTGTTGTATATCAAAGCGTGCATTCAACGTTTTCTTTTTAGACACCGTAATATCATTATTAAAATGTTTCACTCAACTAAATCGACTTTTAGAAATTACACGAATCGGAAAAGAGCTCATATCCTTTCTGGAGACAACGTCGGGTGTAGTGTTAGACGACAAATTCCGTAGCATTAACAATCTGGTTTCCCATATTGATTGTGCGACTGAAACATTTAATCTGACGATATACAGTTTACAAATCTACAAATTCACATTCGAATCGGAATCCAGTTGAAAAATTACGACTTCATTGAGGGAGGTATGAATGGAATATTAAATTGTTTAGCGGATTTGGACAAAAGACACGTTAATTATTTCATGTGCTAATGATTTGAAAACATTTTTGGTAACGATTGTTAAAGAAGAGTACTACGGATATTTTATAAGATTACTTGACTCGATGTTTGAAATGTCGAAGCATCCCAGTTGTCAGGTTGTAAGAATTGACTTGTTAAAGAATCTATTACAGAGTTATCAACTGATATATAGATACAGAACACGTAGTTTATTTTTCTCCGATATGACAGAAAGCGGGATATATAGGAATACTAAATTCCTTAGCAGATCTCGATGAAAAACAAAATATATTGGAAACACTTTCTGGTATTTTGGGTAACATCGGCAATTACGCTTCATTACCGGTTATATTAGATGTTACCAAATTTTTTGACTCATTGTTTGAAATTTCAAAACATCCAAATAGCATGTCTTTAAGAATTGATTTTCTAGAGATTGCGCTTACAAACTATGTAGAAGCTTTTTTATGACCGATGCAAAGAATCTGAGTCTCTTCCAGACATTTCAAATTGCATGAGAGGAATGTTTAAATATTTAATAGAACTCAATCAAACACCGTCATTCATTCAATACGTGTCCGACGAATTTATGCCTTATCTGGCGACTGTACCTGGACAGAAGGAATCAGAGTATCATAATGTCATTCAAATGGTTCAAAGTATTCGTGCATCTGGTTTCAGTGTTGACTAGGTTCAATGAGTAAATGGATTTAATTAGTGAGCTGAATCGAAGTCTCATGTGAGAATGAACCAAATGAAAGCCCGAAATTAACTCTAAAATAGAAATACAAATAGAAAATGAAATAGCATTACGTTTTTAATTCGATTCGAATTCGAGTCCGAAGTATTTATTTTTGTTTACTCAGGACATACGTTGGGTCTGACCTGATACTCGAGTTTTATTAGCATCACGTAAGGTATTACAAATGTACAATCCGATAGTTCTCAAAAGGGCGGCACACCGATACAAATTCACACCAGGACCAGGCTAACACATTTTCACACCTTGTGTGACCCCGTCACATAAAAGATGTTCAAAGTCATCTACAGATGTAAGCCACTTTTTTTCGCCAATCTTAGAAAAGGGTACTAGAAATAGGGCAGTGCAACAGATCCCCTGTCAAAGTTAGACGCATTTTAAATATGCTACAGTACAACACTCGACTTGCTGAACTTTTGTCGACGTTGTGCCCCGCAAAAGTCGCACCGTTCAGCCGCTAGAAAGTAAAAGCCGCTCGTAAATAATGTTAAATAGCTTGATGGGTAATAATACATAGTATAGTGGTGGACATGGAAAATAATAATAAATAATAAAAAAATAAAGTTGCACAGTTCGTTTGCCTCCAATCCCGTCAGTTTTCACATCTCGTCGGGGACGTGGACAAAACTGAGACTTATTTTAGTATATTATTGTGGTTTTTCTGCACATCAATGACAAGGACTAAGCTCCGTATGATAACAATTATTTGTCACACGGTCGTTGCATTTCGATTTAGTAATAAAAAACTATATATAATAGAACCGAACTTTCCTATGAACTATGAACCGAGTGCGTTGCTTGTCATACGCCAAAGTCATGATTTCTGCACCAAGTTAGTTTGGAGTGCCTCCCAATCCACTTCATATGTTTCTGAAAGTAATTTTGAAACATTTGACATTGATTTCTCCACGTGGAGACACGGATATTACCTTACGAACACTTCAGACTATCAGCTGCATATCTCCACGTGCAGGTTGAGTAAAAAATGTTTTAAAATGAAGTATAAATACGCTATGCATTTTTCGGCATTCGTTGCCACTGTCCAGTTCCTTCATATTTCAATTAAAAATCTGAATCATTTTAAAGAATGATGATTAAAGTTATTATTACATTACTAGGCCTTCTTGGCGTATGTGCGTCCCAAAATCAAACTTCCTTAATGGCAGCCTGCCTTCAAAATAGAGGAACACCACCCTTCCTCTTAATCTCTGAAGAAACGTCTCCGTTGGTTTATGAACACCTGAATTACCAATGGAACGAGCGATATGGACGAATCTTACCACTAGCAATTTTGACCGCAGGTAACGCGCAAGACGTCTCCAATGGAATTCGCTGTGCAAACGAACTTGGCATTCACATCATCCCAAAAAGTGGTGGCCATTCTTTCGAAAAATACTCCCACGGTGACAACCAAACGATTGTCATTGACCTAGTCAACCTTGTTCAATTTACTGTGGACAAGGAAGCTATGACCGCAGAATCTGGCGCTGGAGTGCTTTTAGCTCATCTCTACTCCAAAATCTGGAACGAAGCCAAGTTTGGAATCCCAGGCGGTACTTGTGTTGCTGTTGGAGCCGCTCTTGCACTTGGTGCGGGCTACGGTCACGTGGCACATATCTATGGGGTCACATCGGATACGGTCTTAGAAGTTGAAATTGTTGATGCCGATGGTAATATCCTGATAGCCAACGCAACCTCCAATACGGATTTATTTTGGGCACTACGTGGCGCTGGTGCTGGGAACTTTGGCATTGTGACTAAACTGAAATATCAACTCTTCGACGCCTCAAATATGATTTTTACACATATTTATATCCGTTATGATGATCTTCCGAAATTTAGTGAAGTTCTTGCTGCCTGGGACGCTTGGAACTATAAGAATATAGATGGAACCACTACAGCATTAATTATGGTAAGGCAGGGAGAGCAAATTTTGATATTTGTAGACATTGGACTAAGTCAGGCGGAGATTGACAACCTCGTCAATCAATTTCCAGTAGGCGACGTTGAGATTCAAAATTTCAATTTTATTGAAATGATTGTTCAAGCTTCGTGGCCACATGTTGAAGCAGATGAGTTTATCAATGTTAAGCGTCAAGATCACCCGATGTCACCTTACAAGGCAAAATCCTATTACTCCAGCAAGACTCTGTCCAATGAAGAACTGCAGCAGTTTGGAGACGTACTTAATCGTATACCTAACGGTGTGATCGTCCATTTTAATTCATATGGTGGTGCAATCAGACAAATTCCGAAGAATGGGACCTCATTTGTGCATAGAGATTCGTTGTACAGTCTTTTGGCCGAAATAACCGAAGCACCTGGAGTCGACGTTTGGGTAGATGAACTTGATAAGGTGGTCACAGAAATATTGGATAATGGTGAATCCTGTCAAAATTTTAATGATGCAACCTTAGTGGATTATTTGGAGCGTTATTATGGGTCCAATTTGGATAGATTAATAGAAATCAAAAGAAATGTAGATCCAAATAATGTTTTCCATTTCCCTCAGTCAATTCCATTGTCGAGGAAATGAGTAATATGTTCAAAAATGTATGTACGTATTTTACCATTTATTTCATTTAATGTTACTTCCACCCACAACAATCCGATACACAATTAAATAAAATCATAGAAAAAATATTTTGTCTTGGAATATTATTTGATTATTTACAAATTATGACTTAGTTAAATAACATTGATTTGTGCAACAAAATTTCTCTATTAAATCAATGATCGGAGTGTTTATGGAATATTCGGCATATAAGTCGAAACAATTTACAAAATTTTGTTACAAATTTCGATTTTTGCTTCCTCGGCTTCACTGTTGTATATTCTTGCCATTCTGACCACCCATCACTATCCGTCCACCCATCATTCGAATTCCCAGTCTGCCACCCTTGACCGCCAAAATTTGAATTCGAGTTTTGATTGCCATAATTGGAATTCGAGGCTTGGCCGCCATTATTTGTATTCCAACCTTGGTCGCCATTATTTGTATTCCAGCCCTGACCGCCATAATTTGTATTGGAGTCTTGACCGGCATAATTTGTATTCGAGCTTTGACCGCCATAATCTGTACTTGAGCCTTGACCGCCATAAAATGTATTCAACCCTTGACCGCCATTTGATTTAGGTGGTCCGAAATTATTTGACAGACCAGTAAGGTTTCCTGTCCAGTTCTGATCTAATTGCCCTCTATTGACTAGTGTTAGGTTTGTAGGTCGAGAATCGGCTGGATTTACTAAAATTGGCCCGAACGTTGATATCGGACTTATAGCGGGTCTCACTGTTGTCGAGGATAGCAACGTCCGTAATGTGGAACTCACCGGTACGACACCACCAGCGGAGGCTGAGGATTCGGAACCATTAAATCCACTGAAAGATGTCCGAAGTTGTAATGTCGAAACCACCGGAATGCCACCAGCGGAGTCGTTGCGATTAAATGAATTGACCGTTGTTCGATATTGTACTTGACTTTGGTTATCATCATTAGCGCCATAGGTCGCCGGAGGTTGTCTTTGAGACTGATGTCTTCCGTAATCACCGGCACTAGATGGCGTGTCAGTCCCTCTGTTATAGTTTAGTTGATGGAAATGATAGTGATATATCTTCTGCGGTGTTTCTTCGACCTCGGATGTAGACGCTTGGCTTTTGCCATCGTATGTCCAACCTTCGTCGTCCGTGTCCGTCCAACCATCAGTAGTTTCGGGAGTTCCGTATCCTGGGGACTCCTGGTAAGACGGGGTAATATTTTCTGAGAAACCCCTGGAGTTGGCGCCATAACTTTGGCCTGTGGAGTCGGGATCAGTAGATTTTGGTGTCCATCCACCATAAGTTATTTCGGGGAGACCATTGGATGAGGTGCCGTAATTTGTGCCACTATTTGAATTACTATCGGAGTAGCCTCCCGAGACAGGGCCATATGAGCTTCCTGGGTTAACAATATTATTGGAGTAGCCTCCGGAGACAGGGCCGTATGCCTTCTGATTTTGAACGTTATTCGTGTAACCCCCCGAGACAGGGCCGTATGCCTTACGATCTTGGACATCATCCGCGTAGGCTCCAGAGACAGGGCCGTATGCCTTACGACCTGGGACATTACCCGCGTAGCCCCCCAAGGCAGGGCCATATGCCTTGTCATTTTGAACATTATCCGCGTAGCCCCCTGACACAGGGCCGTATACCTTACGATCTTGAACATTATTTCCGTAGCCCCCCGAGACAGGCCCGTATGCCTTACGATCTTGAACATTATCCCCGTAGCCCGCCGAGGCAGGCCCGTATGGCTTACGATCTTGAACATTATCGGCGTAGCCCGCCGAGGCAGGCCCGTATGGCTTACGATCTTGAACATTATCGGCGTAGCCCCCAGAGACAGGGCCGTATGTGTTAGGACCTTGAACATCATCGGAGTAGCCCCCCGAGACAGGGCCGAATATCAGCTGATCTTGGTTCGGATTATTGGAGTACCCCCCTGATTTAGGGTCATAACTTTGATTTATCTTTACAGAAGCCGCATTTGAATCCCCGAAACCTGATGACTTCACAACTCTTGTCCCGTAGCTCGATGGCGATGGTTGAGCATCATTTGGAGATCCTCGCAAATTTGAGATATAATTTTTCCATCCAGACTCTAGAAGCGGTTTGGAAATCACTTCATTAATTGTAGAGGGCGCTTTGGATTCAGAATTTTCTCGCGATATGTTATAGTCCACTCTGGTGATCGAGGGTTGAACTATGGTTATGGCCGGATATACAGTTGTTGGTATTGGCAGTAAGACCGGAGGTTCAATTGGTACAGCCTTCTGAGCATATATCGTAACACCCACGTGATTTGTGGACAACAATGTATTCGAAGTCGTGATTGGTAATTTGACCGGATTTTCTGGAGTGAAATCGGTATACGTTGGGTGGATGATCGTGTAATTGGCCAATTCGTATGCATCACCCAATTGTTGCTTGATAACTTTCAAGATGTAATTCGTATCTATGGATGTTCCTTCAGCAGCTTTTAATTGGATGAGTGTGGGAGATCGATCGATGAATGGAACTTGTGTTGTTGTTGTTGCGCCAGGGATTACGTCATCTGTTCGCCTTCTGTGCAGTACCCTGCCCCTTGAATGCCCAGCAGTTATAGACGACAAGGCAGAATCAATTAAGCAGACAATCATCAAACTTGATATGCATATCTGTAATTAGAAAAAAAAACAAAGGTAATAAAATTGGCAAAATTTTAGACACCCTACTCAAATTTTCACAGAATTCGGTTAAATTACTGCAATGTCATTAAATATATTTTATGACTTGTTAAAATTTTGCTAAATTGTATTGAAATTGTCTGCATTATTTTACTTTCGTGCGACTTAATTTAATTTTGTTTGATATCATCCACATCAAATTTGAAATCGTAAGTGTCCTTGCTGAATTTTTTTTAGAATGTCAAGTAAATTCCACACTATGCTTGTCTGTTGCACCAAACATTTCAAAAATAATTACTATTTAAAAAAAATTGATTAATTATAGAAAATAATTGATTGTTAATTGAGAAAACAATTTTCTATCACAATTTGTCCCCTATTAATACGAACGAATAGATTTTGTTATTTTTCATGATTCACTTATCTAATGCACTTAACGTCCAACATTCAACCTAAGCTTGTGTGTAAAACACGACTACACTCCCATGCAATCAACACGTACTGCACTACATTATGCATATGACCCGTCAACTTAACTTTATATATAACCATAATCATAAATTTCTGTTCTCACAGTCAACTCACGTAAGAAAACCAGTGTAAATCTACAGAAACAGTAGTAGGTTATATTTCCTCCACTCCCGAGCACACAGGGCACTTTGTTTTTTTAGTTCGCGAACACACTTTCATACTGCGTTAAATTATGGTGTCGCACAAGGGAATCTCACGACACGCGGGTCCGACCTAGACCCGCCATTCACTTTTTCACACTATTCGGGATTCCCTAACATGAAAATAGTTAATAGTCGCGTGTACAAATGAAGTACATCTTTTTGCCTATCTTAAAAATTTGATTAAAATAATCCTGAACTACGTTTTAAGTTATGTTTGAAAAAATTTAAACAAAATTATTTGGTCAAGATTATGATTGGATATACCAAAGAATTTAAAGGAACTCAAAATGTTGACAAAAAAAATATTTTCAATTGCTTTGAAAATTTCTGTAATGCATCGAATGGGCATCTCTCGACATTAAAAACGCCGGAAACAGCATGCGTTCTAACACACGATTTCACTTTTTTCAAAGGGGGGACCTCAAGATTTTCTTAATCAAATTTTCGATGATTGGCAAAAAAAAAAGTACTTCATTTTGAAAACGCGACTTTTAACTGTTCTCACGGCAGGGGATCCCAAATGGTGTGAAAAAATGAATGTCGAGTCTAAGTCCGACCCGCAAGCTGTCGTGAACTTCCGTTGATTCAAACTTTGGTTTGTTGCAGAAACTGAATATTTCCTCTACTAATGTCTTTTATACTCAAGTCAATATCGATTTTACGACTGTCTTTTTAGCAAAACAAGTTTACCTAGTATTTTTGTATCACTCACAGAAAAATATTGTATCTCTTTGTGACTCTCGTTGTATTTCGGGCTGCGATTATCAGAAAGTATAAATTGTACCATCTTACCAAAGTAGCCCGCATTTTGTATCCGAATTTCCAGTATTCAACATCAGTTTCTCAAAATCTCAGTTCAGTACACTCAATTTTCACTTGTCAAATTACACAATCATAAACTAACGCCGAAAATAAAAATTATATTCGTAATATTGTCGAGAAATGGGAATTGTCTTGAAATAACTCAATATACAGAACTAATTCCACCAATAAGTCTATTCTGTGACTAATTTGAAAAGAGGAATTCTTTGATTGTTTTATTGAATGTGTAGAATTTACTTCCTTCTTCCTACTTCCGATCCTTCCTTCCTACTCTACTTCTCATACTAAAAATATTCCTCACAAATACCAACACATAATTAAATGTTTGTTTGATTTTTGAAAGCTGGTTTACTTACACAACGAGCAGTTACATAAGTAAATATTATATTTAGTTTCACTCGGACCAGAATGAATCGTGCGAAATTGATAACAATTTTCCCATGCAGTATGTTCACGTCCACGTCCATACGTACTGTCACACAACACACGCATCAATACAACAAACAATAGAACGGAAGGACGTCTTACGAATTTCAGGATAACAAAACTTCAGCATGTTTCATTATTAGCACGTAAAATAAAAATTGGACAGGAAATTAATTTTCTTTTAATTGTGTGGAAGTTTAATTTTAAATCCCACTAAAATCAAAATGCAAATACGGAACTAATTACATTATGCATAAATTATTTCCATCCGAATCTACCACGTGTATCTTTTGTTGATTTTTTGTGTAAATTTATATTAAATTGAAAAAAAAAACTTAATGTGACGGGTAAAAATTTGAAAACTCAAACCAGAGTGGGGCAAATTAGCATACTAAACCCTATACCATTGTGTAATTATGGACGCACAAACTTTTGTTAGGAATTTTGAGAGAATTGGTGGTGTTACAAAAAATTCAAACGGGTTGTGTCTGTGGTTACTCAAAAATGAAAGTATGTTTGTATGTTTGTATTATTCCTCACCTGGTTTAACGGGTGCGAGTGAAATAATTGATAAACAAATTCCGGGCTATGTCTTGTCTATTTTCATCCATTTGTTTAATAATATTTTCCTTCGGAATCTAAAGCCGTGCTAAAAAAAACCAGAGCACGGGCAACTTGTCCAGAGTTCCAATTCTCGCTAACTTGTATGTACTTACAAATTCGTACGTATAAGCGTTCATTTAAAAATTTGAATCAAGTCAGAACACATGTGTTCTTAACATATTTCTTAAATAGGAGGACGTATTGACCCAATTTCGTAAGAAATTCGTGATTGTAAGGTAAAGTCGCCATGCATGGTTCTACTTACTGTTGAAAGGAAATAAACAAGTCTTCTAAAAAAAGTCTAAATCGCACCCAAAAATCTGATATCGTGGGCCAGAAATAAAAAAAAAAATTGCCATTTTTCAACAATTTTTTTTTGGTAATTGGAATTTTTGGTAATACTATAGGGTGAAGTGTGCTAATTACAACCACCGTGGGAAGGTGTGCCAATTACGAGCACTTATCACGTGGGGTAACGCGGAAAAAAACTCGTCCCCTGTCTGAAATTAGCACACCGTCTCCGTTGGAGGAGTCACGTGCCTTAAGATAGGCTGGAATTAGCACACTTGTCCTTTATGGGTTAATTCCTCCATCACCTCAAAAGTGTGCTAATAACTGCTACCGCCATTTGTCCGCTTGTTTCTTGCTCTGCCATGTCCACGTAGTTTAAGAGGTGGCCGTAATTAGCACAATGTCCCTATGGTGGCCGGAATTAGCCCACCCACCCTAATATATCTAACAAACTTGTTGATTCGTAAACTAACCATAGGACAAGAAATTCTTTGCTTCAACTTGGATTTCCCACTCTAATTATTGTTGTACTTAAACCCTACACAATTCAGTGCAAAAATAAATAAACATGGGTTTGACGGGATTCTTCAAGCAATTCTCCCCCGGATCTCTTCTTCACTTCAACACCGCAAGATATATCAAAATCAAGAGTTTCAAACTTGGACTCATGTTTCGATTTATGGAAATTGGAATTCTACTCTATGTAGTCGGGTAAGGGCTAATTTGTCCCAATTTATTAGAGTATGTTAATATGCTGAAAGTTTTAAAGATTTCTGGCTTACATGTAGATTCGCGATCATTTATCAAAAAGGGTACCAAAGTTCAGGACGGCTTTACAGCACAGTCGTCACAAAAGTGAAGGGTTCGGCCTTTACAAATTTTACGGATATAGAGTTGGGGGTTGATCACCCCGAACTTTACAGAAGGGTCTGGGATTCCCCTGACTACGTAACCCCGCCACAAGGTGGGGATGAAGGGGGTTTCTTCATACTGACAAATGTTCTCATCACGCCGAATCAAAGTCGAGGTCATTGCCCTGAGGTCAGTAGTTATAAAATTTCAATGGTTTACACGTACTATCAGGGTTTTCTCTACTATGTTAAATAAATATGAACACGCCATCCGCGAAAATTGACCCTGATGTCAATTAAATTAATTTCAGGACCCGAAGGTCACAGAATCAAAATGTTCTGCAGATTCGGACTGTGAAGAAGGGTACGCGGTTGCAACAGGAAACGGCGTCAATACTGGAAAGTGTGTTGAAAGTAGAGAGCCCGGACAGAAAACCTGTGAAATCTATGCCTGGTGTCCCGTGGAACCTGGAGACACTTTTCCATTGTAAGTTCTCACTTAATGGGGCGTGCCGATTCGGCAAAAACAGACCGAGTTTTAATGCTATATATATATATAAAATAATATTTCAGCAAAAGACGCCATGCCCTACTAAGACAAGCGGCGAATTTCACAGTCCTCATTAAAAATACAATTTCCTTCCCCAAATTTGGTCCAGAATATTTAAGACGGAATATTTTGGAGAGTGAGAGCAAAACCTACCTTCGGACGTGCACTTTCAGCCCCGACAAGGACAAATTTTGCCCGGTGTTCAAAATCAATACCATTGTTCAAGATTTCATAGACTTTGATAAAGTTGCAATTGAGGTATGGCAATTATAATTCTCATTAAAATATATTAATTAATATATATTATTAATATTAATATATATATATTAATTGATTCTAGGGTGGCATATTTATCATTCGGATTAAATGGAAGTGTAATTTGGATCTGGACTTCGAGTCCAATTGTCATCCTAAATATGAGTTTGCTCGCATGGATGAAAAGAGGGCACTCATTGCACGGGGTTGGAATTTTAGGTTCGTGGTCAAGTTTTACTAAAAAATTAGAAAAAATTCGAAATACGGAGTAGCATGGGATTTCCATGCTCACCTTTTTTAATAATGTGTACGTTTCCGCCGCTAATATTTTTTTCGAAGAAAACTTAGAAAATTTTTCAATACATAGCAGCATGAGATTTGCATGCTCTCCTACGTTAAAATCGTGTTATTCTTTCAGATACGCGGAATACCATGGAGATAATAGTCGAACATTGTACAAAAAATTTGGGCTAAAATTTGTAGTTGAAGTTAGTGGATCGGCCGGAAAATTTAACGTGGTTCCGCTATTTCTTAACATTGGGTCAGGGTTGGGTTTATTAGGAATGGTAAGATATTGTTTATTATACAAGATTCCACATAAGTTTGAATTCAAAATTTATATTTTGATTTGTAGGCGGAAATATTTTGTGGATTCCTGGTATCTTTTATCTTGAAAGAGGACAAATTGATGGAGGTGAAACAAAAGAAATTTTGGAAAGTGGTGGATAATGATGACAAGTCAGAATTGCGTCCGAATTCGGTGGAATTTGAAGAGTGTTCGCCTGGTCCTGTCGAAGTTCCCGATGAAGAGGTCAACGGTGAAGCGGAGAAACAAAAAGAACAGCAATGAATTTGACAGAATATGTTTGAATTGCGGAGTTATATGTATATTCGTCTTGCTACGATTACTTGTTTAATGTCTCTTTCAAGAATTACATATATGCTTGAGCACATTATAAATAAAATAATAGAATACACACACGAGTTTGAGTCTGAGAAATACGGACTTATTTCCTAGTACTATATAGATTCCCACTCATCAACCCATTAACTCAAGAAAATACGGCATTTTGTAGATGCCACACGGTGAATGTCAATTTTAAACCAGATTGTTGCATACGTCTTCGTTTCAACTTATTAAAAGTTGGTTCTCACGATTTTAATCCAGTAGACAAACTTGCACTTGCGAAAGTGTGGACATCTGCGATTCTCGCACTCATATTATTTCTATTTCTACTCTATTATGTGTTTAAAAAATGTGAACAAAGAATCCGAAAACTACCACCAGGTAAATCTATAAATCTAGATTTCTATAGAATTCAAATTTGAAGACGGTAAGTCTCAGTTTGGTCCGTTTTGCCTAAAAATGAATGTGTAAACTTTATAAGTAACCTTACTCCAGGACTTATTTTTGGCAATGAAGAAATTTGGCGAGAAAGCAGACGATTTGTGACTAAATTTCTTGGGGACTTGGGTTACGGTGAAATGACGTTCCCGAGAATTCACCATTCAGGAAGATTTTGAAGCATTTATTGATGAAATGTAGAAACGAACGGGAGGAAGAGGAGGAAATGTACAAATGATCATGAACCATTTGCTGAGCCTTTTTTGAATGCTGTTGGGTGTGTAAACATTATGAATTATTATTCCATCAGAGAGATATGGTTAAAAAAGTTACAGAATTAATAATGGCAGCCTTTGCCCGGCACAAAGGAATGACCGGAACGAGTGTAGAAGGTGGACTTCTTAATGCTCACCCAATTCTGGCAAAATTTGCTCTAAACTTAATAGTTACTCCAAAAATGAAAGATTTAAGCAATGAATTCATTAAGTAATTTTCTAGAAACGTGAAGGAGTATCGGGACAGGGGAACACTTACCTTACACACCGGCAAAATTTTATGGAATATTATTTGAAAGATATTTAATTAATTATTTTTATTATTGGAATATTAAAGAAATCAATGAGAATACGGAAGTCGGAACACTCAAGAGTGACGTCATAAATGCTATGTTAAAAAAATTAAATACTTTCGAATATATTGATATTAGCATATGAGGTACATCAAAACAAACAATCATTTTGTTGAAACACTATATTTCTGTACGCTGAATACGTCTACCAAGGATAGCCACGACTTGTATACAAGGACCTTCACTTTGCACCTTCTATTTAATTGATATGCTTCCGGTAGGGAACGGCGATAGGCGAAACAAGTCCTTAATTTTTGTTCGGAAATACTTTTACCTAGACAAAACCGAATTTCTAGTTTGCATGCTTTTTTAGGATTTTTATGAGTTTCGACTATCTATACATTAAATTTTGTAAATATTGACAATTTTGCTAAGATATAAAGTTAATTTTGTTTATTTATTTGTTTATTTTCATCGTAAGACGACATCCCAAGATAGGGCCATTACATCATGAATTGTGCATGCCTTAAACTGTTCTAGCGCTTACTTAATTATGTACAAGTATCTTATTGAATCAGTCACATATTTTACATTATTACCTTCCTATTACACTCTATTACAATTGGAGATTACAAATTTAGTCACGCGTTTGATAAAGGGTGTGATTTTTGCGCACGACAGATTATATAAAATTGACGACAGAAAGTATGAAATTCACGACAGAAAATATGAACGCACGACAGACAATATGAGCGCACGACAAATGATATATTCGCACGACGAATAATATATTCGCACGACAAATAATATATTTGCACGACAAATAATATATTCGCACGACAAATGATATATTTGCACGACAAATAATATATTTGCACGACAAATAATATACTCGCAAGACAAATAATGTACTCACACGACAGATTATATGAAATTCACGACAGAATTTACACGACAAATGATATGAAATTGACGACAGATTATACAAAATTCACGACAAAAAATATGAATTCAAGACAGATCATATAAAATTCACGACAAAATTTACATGACATATTATATAAAATTCACGACAGATTATATAAAATTCACGACAGAAAATATGAAATTCGCGACAGAAAAAATGAAATGCACGACA
>JAQGCA010001148.1:0-19364 GCA_034698945.1 Protaphorura quadriocellata
AATGGTCCCTTATAGCTTTTCTAACAAACAGTGCTCTTGTCACCACCCTATTAGAAGGTGTGTTTACGTGCCCTGATTGGATCGTTTCTAATAACTTCCGTGTATTAAATCAAGCACTTGCAAATCGTACGCTAGTTTTCATAAATAAGTTTTTCCTGAACGAAATCCAGATACCAAATTAATTTAAATATAATTTCGAGACTTTGCTGCGGTACACCCTGTACCATTAAGACTAGACTCTCTAATTGACATATTACAACGTGCAATTCTCAATGACCTGCACATTTGTTTAGTCTACAATTAGCCACATTATTGTAGAGTTAGTCAAACAAACTCTGCCGCGGGGTGAGAGGTTGCAAATTGCAGAATTTCGCCTTGCGAGGTACTTGTCGATGTAGATTTTGAGGAATGTGGATTTATAAAGTTCACGCCCTACAAAATGTGCATAATATGCAATTATTTAGGCCGAGCCCGAATTCAAAGGTAGGAACGGCTGACCGATTTACATCATTCATTATCTCTCTCGGTCCATTAATGAAATAAATAAACTTATTAAATTCTTTCATATAATTATCAACATCTCGTCATTGTCTCGGTCAATTACTAACGAGGGTCAGTAAATCGTCAACCAGAAATCATAAAACTGAAATGAATTTATATTTTAAAATACAATTTAGGTTGTTTTGATAGGAGGATCAGTTCTTCAATGTCTTTTAATTCGGCTGCGCAAATTAAGCGTAATTCAACGGTAAATTCAGCAATATGCTAATGGAACAAGATCCTAGGTCACTGACGACAGTGCGACCAAGTTTACCAAAAATTCCCAAGGAGTCACAATCGTGCTGACTTTTTCATCAGTGAAATGTAAATATTTCTTTATCTTAATTACCCCTGCAAGAATTTGGACAGAAATGTTGTGTACTTCCGTAATTGAAGAATACATTTATTTGATTCAGAACAACAATGCTGTTGGATTGGAATGAAGTTTGTTTAAATGTGTTATTCATTTCCCATGTCTAACGATGAGAAGAAAAGAACACACCAAGGGAATCAGATGAGTAAGTAACGGTTTAATCTGTTTTTATCACCTTAATAGTCCTATCATTAAGAGAAATTACCAAAACCAAGTGTTGATTTTTGTCGGGAAATACATACCAACCAGGTAATTTAATTTAGTTGAACAGTTTCCCTTGTAACGATGATGATTGGATGAATTACAAGTAACGAACAAGTGAAGGTCTGATTACGTGTGTCTGGTGAATGAATGGACCGATAACCTTTTTAGTTCAAGACCAATATAACTAATTTCGAATTAAACTTATATCAGGCTTTTGTTTCAAAAACTTGCATGACTTCTCTCTCGAAGATATGCCGTAATGTGAAATATGAGTCCGAATATTCAAATTCGATGACATAGACGCACTAAAATTGGACATGCTGGCCCGCGACATAATTCTAGGAAGGAATTTATTTTCGGGATCTCAATCTCCGATGATGTACAACTTTAAAATCTTGGCGAGCAGACAACGCTGATAACTGCTTGGGGTGAAATCGACCGAATCATAAGATCTCGACCAAGGACCAGGCAGGATCTTCAAAATTTCCCATGGATGATACTTTACAGAATTAATTTATTTGAAGTAATAATGGACATGTAACGTTGTGCTCCTGTTTGTTTATTTCCTTCGCATTGATTCTTAAGTAGGGTGTTGCGAAATAAGGTGGTCATTAAAGACAAGTCGTTGAGTTCAATTAGGAGGAGTAAACATGATTAAGGAGATATTTAATGTAATGTCAGTCCATGTAGAAAATGTAGATTGACTGCAACAATAACATTGATTTAAGTACAATCATACGTGAACTAGTTTGGAGAATAAACATTATGAGTATGCCAAGTTTTATGACACTATTGACTCAAGTAGGACTTGTCAGATACAGATAATAAAAAATGTCCGATTAAGCAGTGCAATGTTTCCTCATCTGTAATTGACTTCCTAATGAGCAGGGCGTTTCAAGCTTTTCTCACAATCATGTCCCTATTAACTAATTGCAGGGGGTCAACCATATAAATGCTCTGTTAAACGACTTATCAATCGTACTTGCTCCGTGAGAACAAAAAACAAATAAACCAACACATTATGATTTTGGTTCTCTTTTTACTTACAACAATGGACAAGTGTTTATTTGTTCGTTTCATTATAGTATTTCCTCCATTAAGTTTTAGGACACTTGATTACGTCTATGACTGTTTTTTTGCAGTTATTCAAACATAATTAACAAATTCAAGGTGATTGGTTTTACGAGCAATTGTAATTTGTAGAATTATTATACGAAAAACGCACACCGCGTGCAATATCATTAGGTGGCATCGTTTTTACGTATGGAACTTTATATGAAACACTACTTAATTGACATTCGATATCAACCCAAAACCATGGCCAAGCGTGGCCGCTTATTTTTGTATGTATTTTTTGTACCAGTTCGACATGGGAATGAACCCCTAGTAGTAGGAAGTCGGAGAAAAACCTCTTTAAAACAGTCTCCTGTCTATCAAACGGTTCGATCCCACGCAATAGAGAAGTGTGAAGGAGATCCTGAACAACTATTCTACATTGGACTGCCTTATCTATATTGTTTTCACACGGGGAATGTTAAAACTCGTCTGTTGAAATTATAAGCTGGTGTAACTGGTGTGCTTTGGAGAACTCTTAAAAATATGTCTGATTTGGTTTGTTCAAGCGGCTCGGGAATCCCCCTTTGTCAGGCGAAAATAAAAGAACTAAGGCCTGAGAATTGTGAAAAAATACTGTAAACTGGAAACTGCAATTACTAGCTGAATTCTTGGCCTTCCTGCAACTTTGACAAAAGTTTCTAAAAGCTGTGAACAAGTTCGATTTCCTTACTCGAATCGCTAATTGACAGGTATAAATAAACAAATTAATTTCATTGATGGCATACTCTCGATCACCCAATTGGCATATAATTTTTACTTGCCCGGTTCTCCAATCCGAACCACACGACACGCAAGGATTAAATTAAGCCATATTTATTTGTGCACTCAGATTGAGTGATTGATTTATTTTTTCTGCATGTTGAAACCTCATAGGAAGAGGTATGCGTGCCCTGCCAAGGGGTAAATCTGATTTTGAAACTCATTCTCAGAAATGTATAGTAATATTTGGTTTAATGGTCTCTAAAACACTTGCCACTTCTGGCATTATAGTTTCACATACGACTCCATTTCGTGAGTTGGAATATAAAAATTAAAATGAGACGAAGGAGGCAAATGGCTACGGCAAATCACGCTATCATTGACTAAGATTTTTTTACCCAGCAAAATAATAGTTAGTTTGATTATTGCCGTGTTTGTGTTGTAGTGTTTCCAATTTTTGACACGGAAACTGCTACACTTACTTTTGATTCAACAAGATTATGACACGAAAATTTACAAGGAAATATGGTTGTAAGGAAAGAGTAAAATTATGATATTGCGAGTCAGAAATTTGATTGCATGCCAAGTTGACCATACAATTGCGCAGAAAACAATGGCGGAGAATAATTTCTTTTTGAGGAACGCTTTGTACTTAAATGGATGAGACTTTACAAGGTGCATACCCGAATAGTTCCTTAGACGCATAATCTTGTTACCAGTAAATCTCGGGAGAAATATTGAACCTCGATAATTCGTTTTCTTTTGTGAACAACGCTTGATACCAACAATCTGATTATTGTGTATTACTCTAGTTTTATTTTTTTAAATTCGTCTTCGGTAGTGAAGTTTCCTAGAAACATCTCTATTTAATTTAAAAATTACATATAAATTTTATGCATAATGTCATAAGGGTTATCATTTTTGCCATAAAATCAATTCCCTCCACCCAAGTATACTTGCTATTATTTCTTCGACACTTTCTGTAGTTATCAAGATTTTTTAAAGACAGCCGAGGGAATTAAAAAGATAAAATATCTTAATACTGGTGTCAAAATTTTGAGGTAAGTAGGATTATGTTATGAGCGTCGATGGTTCAGATATCAGTCACAATTTTGAATATTACTTTAAACGTGAGACTCATGAAGTTCATGATTTAAAATATTTAAAAGATAAGTTCACACTCGATTGTTCGTTTTCTTAGTTTCAAGTGTTCTACAAGACCTATAACTATTAAAATTAATATTTAATCCAAACTTCAAAATCCATTATGGGATTTAGCATGTACAACACGAATTGGTCCAATATTCCAATTTTCTTCCGAAACTATCACGGTCTGAATGTTCCACAAATACTGTGTACAACATTTGTTGCTGGAAAATTTGAAATACAGTCCCTTGAATTTTTATAAGCTAGTTAAGTTTATCCACAAAAAACGAAAATAAAATAAAACGACATTCGCTCCGTTCCGTTTTTTTCGGAGTTTGAGTTTGTTGAAAATAAGATGAACAAGTCAATGAAATCTGTGCTTTATTTTTTTTAAAGTCAGGTCACAATTATACAATTTTTCAGGACGTTTAGCACAAGCACTTCCATTATTCAGTATTGGTTAACATGGACTCAGCTTTTGACCAAGACCAAGAACTTGCTTCGAGGAATTTACACATCATTCTATGCTATAATTCCGAACGTACGAACCACTGACTCCTACACTTCCAATTCCAATTCCAAATGCTTGCAATAATATTATTATTTGGCTCTGACCGTAAAGATATCGTCACACATCCGAGCATTTTTGGCATGGGATGTTTGGCATATGTTACCTTTAGATAGGACTCAGGGAATGTCATCATGTAGTAAAGACCTACTCGGAATAATTTTCTTTGGTTAGACCATGTCAGCCAGAGGAATCAACCCCCCAACAAAGCTACGCCAAGCCTTGCTACATCCTAGTCGGACGTCCCTTACTACAACATTACACAGGTACGTGAATCAATTCTACGCTGAAAATCAAAATTGCTAATTTTTTTCTGTCTCGTGAATGCGGCATTTGGACAAAACACAAACAGAAATATTTTGGCAGGCAATAAATGCCGGCAGGTGAAAGAGAAGTAGTCGACAAAGTCTTAGCTTAGTTATAAAGCTTCTGCAAATTAAATTGCTGCCGGTTAGATTGAAGAGACGTGTGTGTCCGTGTCTAACCTGAGATCTAAATTCAATTATTATGTACAAAATGTGGAAGACACGTACGAAACGATATAAACATATTGAAGTGGTTGGCCACATTGCATCCGCCGGCATAATATATTGTATATCTCTCTATTTTTTATTACATTATATTTATCGCTTATAAAGAGTCGAATTGTAAGGATATAGGAGATTAACAATTGGATAAAAGAAAAGAAGGTGTCGAGGTATCATGTTAATTATTCAAGACCACCGCGTGAGTTCCACTCTCGATATCGGCAGTCAGTCCCAGTCGGTTCATCCTTAATGCAAACGTACAACAGATACAGAGTGCATATTAAATTACTGCCTTAAGGTCGGTCCATGTCATCCACCCAACAAACACTACAGACCAGAACTACTTGAACTTTGCTTTGTTTAATGCCCCCTTGATTTCTATCACTAACAGAACATAGAACAAGAGTTTCCTTTATTAAAAAGTGTGGGTTCAAATTACTCCCGCACACTATAACACTAAACACAAGTTCCATAGGATATCCTGCGTCCAAACTAACACACACATCTTGTTTAGGAAGTATTTTTTAATCTCATGTCATGAAGATTTTTCATTAAATATTAGTTAATGTACGTACAGCGTCTTCAAAATAAAATGCGACACGCGTGTCATTTTTTTTAGAACACCTTGTATATATTAACACCCATTTTAACGGTAAGGTATCGTCAAACATCGCGTATTTTTTGTAGAGATTGAGCTTTCCAATTAGATTAAAGGAGGTACCTTTAGAGCGAGGATCAAACCCTTACCATAAGAAATTGAGGACTTCATTACCTCCACCATCATGATACTTTAAAATTGGGTTAATCCTAAAACGACGACGGCAACGAAGGCCCACTAAATTTCTTGACACCTATGAAGTCAGCCCGACTAAACCAACCAGCAGCATATTTGACAACGGAAATCAACAACTTCTGGATGACATGCACATTTTCAGTTAAATATGAGCAGAGAAATGTTAAATTTAGAAATTATGATCCCACGCTGGCACGCTTGCACGCAATGTGAACGCTTTCATCAAATTTTTAAGAGTTTGAAGGAAATATTATGAGGGTTCCGTTTATACTTTACTGTTTGCCCTAATTCCATATCCGGTGCACACCGGAATCGGAATCTTGAGGTTTAATGTTATGCGGGCAATGACAACTTTAAGGACGAAATTTCATCGAGACTTCACAGCGCGAAGCATGTCGCATGTGCAGCACTGGGGGACAATTAGTGCACTCTACATAAAACGGAAATATAATAGGATATGTATGTATGAGTACATAAAATTTAAACCCAGCAATGTTCAGGAACATAAATTAAGGTTGAGAGGGAAATAAGGGACCCGTAGGAGTGACAGCGTAGCAGTGAGCAAACATGACACCCACTTAACCTGGGATGGCGATAATACCCGGGGGACGGTGAGAGTTCAAGTCAAGAACTCAGTCCAATTATCACCAACTCCGGAGAAGAACTCTTGTCTTTTCTGTGTAATTAGTTTTCTGTCGCGAGAGGAATTTTTCATGAACCCGAAACCCGGGTATCCAAGTCTACAACACTTTTTCCGTGTTTTTGTAGCAACAACCCTAGTCAAGTCCTAATTTTGTAACACCATGAAGACTAGGACACGACACTTGAAATTAAATACGCACTCCGAGAATGACTGAGCCACTAGGGTGATAATGAAGAAAACGAGAAAAAATTTTGCACTACAAACTCTCAGTATTTCTTTATTCCGACCATTACTAAAATCTCAGAACGGAGTTTATTTAATTCTTTGTTATACACGATACGACTGGACATTTTAGAATTAATTTAATAATTATTTTATTTGTCACCTACTATTCATAGCTCATTTTACACAACTTAAATTGTTCACAATGCACATTATGCATTAAGTAGAATACGATAGCGATAATGTGAATTGTGCCTTGTCCATATACTATAAAGAGGCGTAACTACAACTACCATTTACACGTCTATTTAAATTACAACTAATTAATGTGTTTTAAATAACGACTTTTTCATTGAGGGTGAAAGTCCGACGTAATAGGAACTAAAAAATCATGGGCTTTGTTACAACCGAGCGAACCGAACTACGAAAAGGTTGAAGGATAATCAATTCGTAGATCATTTCAGAATCACTTTGAACTTAATTGGTCTAATTAATAATACTATTCACAGTACAGTCGTCAATCTAAAAATTGCTCCGATCATATCAGATAGCAGGTTTTTAATATTTTGTCAGATCAGATTTGCTAATGATATCTGTATCCGATACGGCAGATTCCGGTTACCCATTATCTTATCCCAAGTTTTCAGAGTAGATGACAAACGATACCTGATAACCCAGTATCTGATCTGATCGGAGCCTTGCAAAAACCTAAGTAAGTCATCCCTGGCCGTTTGTATTCATAATATTGCATCGTCATGATTAGTAAAACAATTTCAAAATCTTTTCTTTACATTTGTTGATAAATGTCCGTTCGAAATGAATAATGGCTTTTTGAAAATGTCGTCGTCCAACAGTAATTACCGCTAAAATATGTGTAGGCGGAGGTAATTTATGTACATTAAAGGCGAATTTGAATTTTTCTGTACCACATTTCTGTGCAATGTATGCGTTATTTTTATTGTATCATCGGTAAAATCGTTTACTACTCAATCCGAGTCATCATCGTCTTGCCCGCAACCCTTGCCTTGAATTGTGGAATGATTGTAAAGTCCTTGGGCCATTAATTGAAGGGCCAAGCCACCGCGTTGTCCAGTCGATTTCTTCAACTTAGCTCGTTTATTCTGCACAAAAAAAAAGTTTAAAAAAATTAGAACCATGTAATAGTACAAAATGCTGAGTTTCGATGTCAAAGTTGTACAGATCAAATCAACTAAAGATGAGTTTCGATTGCGACTCTCCATTGTCAGAAAACAGAATGACGTTTCAGTTTGTCCGGGCATGACAATTTTTAGTTTAAAATAAAAAAATCCTCTGCGCATTGTTCGAGTGGACAATGCTAATTTGTCAATCAAGGCAACCAGTTGTCCTCGAGGGTAATTATTTCCGACATATAATACGTGAGTTGGTTGATGTATTCCTGCAGATAAGAAAAATCCGATCTTTGCAAGGAATAAAAAGTCCATTCTGGAGAAGCAATGAAATTTGATAGACGATACTTAACTAATGTAAGCTAAAGTTAAGTTTATCAATCAAAGTCAGTAAAAAATATTCTCCGGAATATCAAAACGCTTACAATGCAATGCTCAAAAAATTTATTCAAAATCCGGATACAACTCTTAATTTGATTTCCAGTTCTAAGTACTAGATTTGAACTTTAGAAATTTGTACTTCGGTAAATTTTCACTTTTTAAATTCTAAATATTCTTCTGTTTATTTTTAAAATCAGATTCCAGGCATGATCTAAATCTACCCCGTAATTTTATCCAGGCATTTAATTCCTAGACACATTTTAACGAGATTTTGAATTCCGTGAAATTTGGAATTTTGTTTAGTTGATGATAGTAAGGAAATGGCTCTGGACATTTTAACAAGCAAGTTCGTTTTGACTGCTAAATAGTTGGTAGCTCGTGAAAATTGTTATCGTTTACAAAGTTTTCCTTTTTTTAAACGTTATCACATATGCGTGATTTTAAGAACCACTTTACCAAGTGAACAGGATGTAACACTTCATTATTAATTTAGTCACCTGTCCGGGTCTAACAATGCATAATCCATTCAATTAAAGTAAAATACTATAATTGTGAGGGAAAATCCAGAGGTTAATCCTTGGAACGGTCTATGATTAAATGAACACCCACGCGAAGATATGACAGAGAAAAAGAAGAGGAATGCAATGTAAGGGTCAAGAAATTATTATACAGACAGAGGCAAGGAACAAAACTTAGAAACATGTTATGCGTGAGTCATGCATTGTTGTTGAAGTCAGTTTGGACAAAAACATATGGTTATTGCTTAACCAGAAGAAAAATAATTCTCCCCATTCAATTGACGAGATGTAAAAAATTCAAAAAGTTTTGTATTTGTCTGTACGAAAAAAAACTAAACATTCGCATACGCATTGTATTGTAATTACTGGAAGGAAGTACTATGCATGTGGTATCTGTTGAAAATACCAGTAATTAAGCCGTTTAGTCCTAAGTATGCAATTATTATTTTAGTGCTGGCCATATTATAATTTTGCATAAATTTGATCTTTTTTTTTACCTGAAACCATATTTTAATTTGATTTTCATGAAGTCGTAAATCTCGTGCAAGGTCTTGTCTCCGTTTTTCTGTCAAATACCGATTCTCTTCAAATTCCTTTTTGAGACGAGAAAGTTGTTCTGCAGTGAAAGCAGTGCGGGGGCGTTTCTCATCAATTTCTTTCTCTTTCTTACGACCACGTCGACTTCGGGGACCTGTACATGATCCAACAATAGGAGTTTTCATTACATCTTATTCAATGTATTAGATCGAATTTAATACATACTAATCAACCAATCCAATTCATAAAAGAATATCGCAGGTTATACTCTGGACTTATTATCCATACCGAGTTGTGTGGTGACAAAATTCAAAAAATCACACCTTATTCGTCGAATATCGGCTTATCATCGATTCTACTAAGGAGAAGACTATGCTGGTTCGAGTGCATTACTGCACTACCACGCCACAACTAATCATCCTTATGGTACCCGACTTTTCTACCCCATTAGGGCACTTTACTGATTTATTAAAGAGAAAGTGGGATAAACTCCTGCGTATGCAAGGTAGAAACATCGCAGTCTGCCAGCCCCAGGGAATTGAAACCCATCCCAACAGGTAGCATATGGAAACCCCGTATTAATACGCTATCTCGCATCTGGTTCCAAATTATTTAAATTTGACTACTTCGAGAATATTCTACAAAATATTCTATAATGTTGCGTATCAGAATGGATTATCTACAGATCTCACTTTAAATTAAATATCTTCCACCGCAATCAGCCTATCCTGTATTCAATTATATGTATACATAATACATACACAAATAATCTTACTTTTAAAGTGATTATTATATACATGATATATTTCATTGTTCTTTATTCGAATGTCGAAATAATTATTAGACAACTATTATCGCGCCTCCAGATCGTTGACAAAGAAAATCCAAACCTGTATTAAATTTTTTTAATTTCTTCATTCTTAAATAAAAACTCCCGTTGTCGAAGACAGACAGAATAAAATGCGATGATTCTCTACAATTAAATCGGAATACTTCATTTCAGCCTTGTACGCCACAGGAAAACCGAAACTGGAACTATATGCTTGTCGCGAAACATTTATTAGGTTGAAATGTGCGTATAATATAATCCAATAATTCATTTATAACTCGCGTAAATATGTCATCGAGAATCTCATTTATAAATATATGCGAAAGCCAATCTTATCGATATTTGTATGAGTTTTCGATTTTCGGTGTAGATCTTTCATGGGTAAATCTATTGGGATTCAAAAAATAAAGGAAGAAACTGTAACCGAATATTGAACAAAGTTTTCGAGCATCCTCTTCGGTATTTGCATATTGCTTTAAAGACAAAACGCTTCTGTATTACGAGACGTGACTCCTAATATAATCCTGTTCCTGACTGTCACAGGCCGACCTTCACGCGTGTCATTCAATAGATCCCTTAAGTATTATTGAAAGAAGGGTGACTGGATGAGGATGATGTTGGATGAGATTCTGTCCTGCGGTATTCAGATATCATTCCAAATCCACCCTTCTTGTAAAATGAACTCAATTGCTCGAATTTTATGTAGAAAGTACACTGTACTGTACATACATACTACATGTGTCATGTCATCTGTATTAGTCTACTGAACCCCCCATCGGATCCGTGGAACAAAATTGTCAAAGCAAGTAGTTCGTAAGTAAGTTGGAAAATTATTCTTCCTCTGTTCTCCAGATAATAGGAGGGATGGGGCGAGGAAATTTAATAAAAAGAGTCAAGTGTGAAAAGAGCATTTGGTTGAGGTTGAGTGATAACAGTAGAAGAATGATTTGGAATTCCGCCCCGGACAGAGAGAGAAAAAATGTTAGGCAGTTTTCTGGTGAAGAATCATGTCATCATCATTCCCCCCTTTTTTTGTATCCCTCATTCATTATTATTTGACTTTTTCCACACACTCTAGTGAACTGGAGGAATGAAGAGGAAGGGCGAAAAACTCATCAAATGAAGAGAAAAATAATGTTGATGATGTTTGATTTCGGAATTTTCAGGAAAAGCATGCCAAATGGGATTCAGTCACACTATGATGTGATGTGCATTGTACAATGTGTGTGTCCACATTATTTACATTACATTTGGAATGGAATCTCCACCCAAAAGCAAAAGCACGTAATACATAATGACCTGAGTAAGTAACTATCTACTTCCCTTGATTGGATTTTTCATCCATCACTTCAATTAGTATATCAAAACTCAAATCAAGTGAGAAAAGCTCAATCGAAGATGAATTATTGAAATCAAACTTGAATTAATCACACCGCAATTTCCAGAGTTTGTAAAATTTAAAACGGCACGAGTCTGTCCAGGGAAATTGAATTAAAAAATTAATAATTTATTATTTATCAAATTTTTTTTTGTGGTTGGCGGATACTGTAATAAATGTCGTAATACGCCGGGAATGTAGTTTACAGATGGGCATGTTATTTGTTAGAATTTGCGAAAAACTTATTTTTAGATGAGGGAAATCTAGTGGCTACTTATGAGACCCATCGGTGCGTTTGTCTGTTTCTTGATTAGAGGGATAATACCTTCGCATTAGGTATGAAACAGCGCGCAGCGGCAGTACGAATCATATAAAAATGTACGGGAAAAGTACAGATTTACACCGTGACTTTGGTTGATTTAAAGCGATATGGCAAAAATAATGAAGTCAGGATTAGAATTTTTGACATTACAATTAAACGGCAAAAACGCTTTTGGATAATAATCGTGGTCTCGGTTTTGCCGTTCTCTGTATTCTAACTTTACCTGATTATTTTACATCACCGGATTTGGTAAAATAATAATAAAAATGAGTAATATACACGTTTGTTTTAAATTTATGTATATTCAGAACATGGGCAGATTCTTTGACTCGTGGTGAGAGATAGGTATGTACAAAGGAATTGCCGTAAATTGTCATTCTTACTGCACCAGCAATATTTTTATTTCTGAAAGTTCTCATGAACCCGTTACTATTACCAATGATATTTAAACGATTTAGATAGATCTCCGGCAAAAATGGTCAATGTGTTGTTTTGGACCTAATTTTAACAAAATTGTCCACAATTCGGTCAACTCGGCCACCGCCTCTTTGAATTAATTTAAGTAAATGTAATAAAATCAGTTCCAATAGGTCAAATTAGCCGGTTTGTTGAATAAGCTGGCGATTTCTTGTACATTTGAAATTATATCAAATGTGCTACGAATCTCAAAAACTGAAATCACTCAATAATTATTCTGCAGTATTATCTGATTAACCATAAATGAGATAAAATTATCAACTTTTCAAATACTTGTTTTAAAATATTCAATTTTTTCATTTGTATTTATATTTCAAATTCAATCAGGTACACATTTTGGTACCTTGGTTGGTGAACAACGAAACTTTCTGGTAGAATTACAGTTTTTAAAATCCGAGCAAGGAGATACAAAATGACACCACGGTCTTCAAGCGCACTGTAATATTGAAAAATGAAACTAACTTGTCGTTAAATTATAATTTAGGATAGCAACTTCACAAGAAAAAATAAAAAATGTCTTCATAATAGTTAATATTACCGTTCTATTCAGATGGACTAGTGCATGTTACATTTAATTTGAAATTAAGCTGTACATTCAAGCGGCCATGTTGAAATGAATTATTTTAAAAAGTCACGGTCATTCTGAGGATAATTAACGACTAAAAAATAACTTCTACCCAACTAATTATTTACAACCCAGCTTGTCCATCTGATATCAGTAGTAGTATTAAGTTGCATGATAATTGTGGCGTCGCCGTCACGTAATGTCCATATAATAAGTTTATGAATTGCGAAGGATGTGCCCAATTTGTAAAGGACCGTCAAACCTCATAAATTCAACAAAGTGGAAATAACGTCTAATTTGTTATTACAGAACATGCTATGAAATGCCACTCAGACCGGAAAAACTGAAAAAAAATCGTCCAAACGGGGAATCCTGTACAGCATGGCCTGACTGAGATTATCTAATCAGCATCATCATCATCTTAATTAGTCCAGTAGCAAACTTTTTAATTTGTCCATTGTAATGTCAGCACAC
Source organism: Protaphorura quadriocellata (assembly GCA_034698945.1). NCBI lineage: Eukaryota > Metazoa > Arthropoda > Collembola > Poduromorpha > Onychiuridae > Protaphorura > Protaphorura quadriocellata. The sequence continues at coordinate 13,461 of JAQGCA010001148.1, forward strand.
ATGAAATTAACTACGTTTTTCCTGTGGGCTCTAGGGAGTTTCTCTGTGTATATTTTTTCATGTAATGTCGTGTCATGGAAGCGCTAAGGAAATTTATGTCAACTTGTCATGATTCAACTGTCAATTCTACTGCAGGCCACAGCATAAACCACTCGTGTCTCTTCTCAGACCGTCAACGCGCTCGAGGATACATTATTTAACTCACAACAAGGTTTCCAGATTATAGAGATAAAACTAATTTTTATGCCCTTTCCAAAACATTTCGTCCATTTTTTGGTATTTACATTCCTGTATGTTTGAATTTGCCAATTTATTGTCTATTTTTTATTGCCACAACATGCGGGCATTAAATTGTTTGACTGTTTAGTCAATCAGTGGACATGCAACCTAACTTGAAAACTTTAACTGAAAATATTCGTATCTTGTAATTTTCGTTGTTAGGCATTCGATGGTCGGGTGACTACGTTCAAATACTGTTTTGAAACTTCTAAAATGATTCTAATAAGAAAAACTAAATGCAAATCTTTGAACAGAATCAAACTTTTGAAGTTGAACACTTCATGAACGCAGTACTAAAAGCTCGAAGATGACTAGAAATCAAGAAATCAAAGTTTAAACTACTTTTGGGTAACAAATTGTAATTGAACCGATCTTCAAAAAATGCATTACTATATTTTGTGATTCAATTTATGGTCTCTCCTTTGACGGCATGGCACCCTTTTTACCAAACTGAATTTGTATATCTACAGATGTTACCTATTGATTAAATTAGCCCGGACTGCTTAAACTTTGATGTGTTACATCTAGCGCCGAATTCAATCTGATTTCCACATTTCTTAATTTCCATGCCTATTAAAACCAAAAGGTAATCTCCGCTCTAGAAAAGTGATTCGAAAATGATGAGGAAATGAAGTTATAAAACTCATTGAATGATATAAACGAATGAATGAACTAAATTCCATAAAATGTTTCAATTATGTCACTTGAGAGTAAAAATAGAACACAGATTAACGTAAGGCATTCCATTCATAAACCAATTTTTAGAATGTTTTTGCCCAAATGTAATAAGTTTCGTCAATCATGTGAAATTTATAGTCTAACCTTTACTTCACTCTAAACTTGACGAGAAATTTTAATTGAGTTTACGAAAGTAACAAAATTATTTTATGATTTGAAATTATAACTGCAACAAGTGCTAATTTTTTCATCACATGATAACGAAGTAAAATTAAACATTAAATCCAGAGTTGCTCACCCAAGAAAGCAATATTAACACTGGAGGCTACTTTGAACTTCTTATCTATACTGAGTTGTGCGATCACCGAATTCACATATCACACATTTTGTCAAATCATGGCTTATCGTCTATTTCCACGGAGAAGAAAGCCCCCGTCTCAGCTGCACAGGCTCAGGATGACATCCAGGTTCGAACTTGGATATAACAACGTAAGGTTCATTGCATGTACGGTATAGCACATCGACTGGATTACCCATTCCGTCTTTGTTGTAGAAACCATCCGGTAATACCCGTGCCCGGGGTGTGTAAATATTGATTCACCTCACCTCAACCTTTTTTCATGACACTATTACACCTTGCACACGTAAGGAAAATGGGAAATGAGAGCTCCACCCTTTTCTACTAAGTCTCTGGAAGAAAATCCAGACCTTTCCAAGCCTAGTCTTTTATAACTCCGACACCCGGAAAAGGGGTGGATAATAATATTGAGCCTTTCCTTTTGTGAATTGTGGATGGATAGCTGGACAAGACACATTTCTATAATGCATAGAGTTTTTCGGGTGTCAAAGTTGGGAACAGAACTGTCCATATCAGTCAAATCGATTTAATGTATTGTTTCCAAGGAACTACCTTCCATGTCTTCGATGGAGAAAATGGAAATGTACGGAATTATCAAGAATATAGGATAATATTAAAATGTGTGTCCACAATTTCTGGAGGCGAATTTAGCCGTCTCCTGTCGTCGCCGGTTTCTGAGATATTATCAATACTCATTTCGAATGCTAGTTCTCATTCTCATTTCTTTCTTCATTTCATCCAACCATCAAAACAGAAGATATGAAGTAATTAGTTTAAATATTTTATAAGCAATTTGAAGAACAGGTTTATCTTAGAATGGAGGATCTCAAAATTAGATATCAAAAATTTGACAAATATCGTTTCCTATATTTCCAAGGGAAAAGAGGAATGGAATTTCTCTCAAGGGGCTAATGAGGGCCAAAGCCAAACCTATTTGTCAGGTCTTTGCCTTTTGATGTGAAGGATTCCATGCTCATATCGTGAGCTGAAATCCAAATAAGGTCATAATTCATGATGTGCCGGACGGTAATGACAAAATTAAGCTTTGACGATGACAATGACGAGGACAAGAAGAGCTCTCATTTTAATAAGCTCTCTTGCTGTCAAATAAATTATGGTTCCAAAAAAAATTCTGTTCTAAATTACAAGGACAGGTCGGAATCAGAAGTTGGCGTATAATACAAAACCTATTACTCCAAGTTCTTTTTATCGAGAATTGAGAAAACAAACAGAACCAACCAACCAAAATTGTCCGCCGCCAATACAGAGACAATTGTGTTCCAAGAAAAAAAAAGACAAAACAAATTCACCTATGTATTCATTGACAGTTTACAAATAGTGTGTCATGGTACTTGGGTTGATAGATTAGAGCAGGTACTTACTTCTTCCTAGAAACAACAAAATTAATAAAATAATTAGTAACACATTTATTAAACAGTACGTAATGAGTGATTAATTTATGTAGTACAAGGTGTTCCTGAAAAAGCGCACCATCGTTTGTGCTTTTTTCGTGCCTGCAATACAGTAATTTTGGAAGCGGGCGACTCCGTAAATATTCGAAGTAGTTTCGGGCAATTTACTCCTCTGTCCGAAATCCTTTACTGCCTTCGAACTCGTCAAGTTGTTATTTCTAGGCATTTTTAACCACAAAGGAATTTTAAGGTTTACCTTTCTAGTTATGTGTAAATACTGGGGCACCGGAGGAACTGCAAAAAATCACCTTCCAACTTTAATTACAAATCGCAATTTATTTAATCTGGGTACCGTATATGTAATGTTCTCATAAGAACTTCAGGACATCTAGTTTACAACTAATTTCTAAATTGCTCACTGAATAAAACTTCAAACGGCTCTCACGTCTCAACTTTAAAAAAAAGTTGCATCGCCAAAATTAATATGTCGCCTAATACATTTTTATCAAAACTCAGTTCATTCTAAATGATTCTAAATGATATGAGAGAAACCGGCCTCGGCGGCGAAGAAACAAGAACGGAAGGTTTATGCATATAGAAAATGGAAAGGAACAACAAAAGGGGATGGAAATTAATTAGGATCAGTGAATTGCCCAGCATTGAGATATTACCCTCAGGGGATCATCGTGCTGGCAATCAGCATCAACTCTTTTTTTGTATTTTTTTTTGTGTGTGTATCTTTTCGTCCACGACCAAGACGGACACCTGATATTTGCCCTTACATGCCCAAATATCCAAAACTGCCATGCACGTACGATTATGTACGATACGACCGGCAGACCAGTGTAATTAATCCTTTAACCTTAACCTCCGTGCTTGCATGGTGAGGTGAGGTCCATCGTCATCCGTATATATGTTGTCCGGTTAAGGAATTAAGAATTTATTTGAGAAGAAATTCCCAAAGAACAGGATATGGCTCTTCCAGTTCTTTAAGGGTTTTCTGGCTTTAACGAGATTCGGCAACAATTTTGCAATGGGGTACTGGTAACCTTATGTACATACTTTAGGAAGGTGTTAATCGGAAAAATCAGCTATTTGCGGAAATCTGCTAAGCACAGTTGACATTTAGGGCTGAGATTTCTTCTAGACATGTCAACTCTTAGTATTGTGCAAAATTTGGCCCAAATCTCACGGTGACACAATAGAAGTGCCGTGTCCACTTGACCTGATCAGATGAGTTGAACATACTCATTTATTTGGCAGCTTTTGTTTAAAAATCAGGACTAGTTCGAAGGTCAACAAAAATATCAATGGGAAACAAAAGGTAGTGTACAAATATCAGTGCAATGGTACAGTTTTCTGATAGTTTTGATGACTTGGTCAGTCATTTGTATTGAAGGAGTCAGGTTGTCAGTTCTAGTCCACTCGCTCGCGTCACATCATTTCTTCTTTGAAGAAAAGAAGTTGACTTGATTTGTGTGTGTGTATCTGTGTACTCACTCACCTGTAGTAATTTTGCGCCCCGTCAAATCACAACTACTTTAAATCCAGTATCATGGCCCACACAAGTGTCCAAGGAACTTAGGAGTTAGGATAGAATAAAATTTGAGAGGTTCAGCGAGTTTTTAGAACGATTAGGAATGCAATAAGCATTCACGTGGACTGGACATAAATGTTCATCCGCATATTTAAATGATTCATCAGATCGGAATTTATCTTAGAATTTTTGCGAGTCAATTTTTATTGAAAATCGCAAGTTTAGTTGCTCTAGGTTTTGTTAAGATTCCAGACCCCACACGTTTGCTGAATTGTCAATTCTTCTACAACACTTTTCTTCTAACAGGATTTCAATGCTTCCACCGGACTGCCTGTATTTACATTAATTATATTCACTAACGATGAGTCAAGTTACAAGTGATTCGTCAACTGGTCAGTCTGGCGAATACTCATCACGGATGTATTTATTTATATATGAAATCACCTGACAAATTCATTCGAAAGCCAAGCCAAGGAAGAAATAAGCAATAAATAATGCTAGTGATGAATATGTGCATCAGTATTTATAGAATCCAGAATTAAAATTAATTTCCCCGAGACCAACCTTTCACTTTTGAAAATCAACAAAGAAATTACGATTATGAACGGTTAAGTAGTGAATGAGCCGATGGGTAGAAAGTAAATTATTGATTTTCATGTGTGCCGGTTCGCTCGTGTGTAAATCGTTTGAGAGCTTGGCATAAAGTCCTTAATTTAATTGCAAATAGAAAATCCAGAATTAATTACTTTTGAATATGGGCTTGGCAAAATTAAAACCATTAATACCGCGGCGCCCGTGTAAAACACACACACAGAGGAAAACCTTCAACTTGAAATGAATGTTTTCCTTTGGAAAATATTAATTTATATCAACAACAAGGGGTTCTAATGAACCGCGTGGGGATGAAGGCGTGGCTGACTCCTTCTCGTTCTGCAATAACCTTAATTACAAATTTGTGGGACCTACCTGTCCTGTCTACGTGTTTATATGTGGAAAATATAAGTGTGCTTCATGATCTATGTCCTTTGTACAGAATCAAAAGACTTTGACTGGGTTGGAATGACTAATGATCATCTTATTCCCAGGAGTAATTTGCCAAAACGAAAGTCGCCTTCATAATATGACAATTGTAATTCCTCATCCTGGCTTGTCTTCTCTTACTATCATCAGTGTGTATTTTTGTAAGTTTTGGGTTTCAAAAGTTTTAAGATATTGTTATGTGTCTGGAATGTAAGGCGAATTAGTGTCCTAGCATATGTTTGAATGCATTTTTAAACAACCTTCATGAACCCAACCAGTGACAGCATCGCCTTAACATTTCCAAACTCTACTCATGACTTTATTTATTTGTCCATAACTTGTATGTCATCAGTGTTTGAAATACAATCCTACCCGCAACTTAATTGTAAGTTTCAGATCAGAGAAGATATCCCATGCAAAATCTCGGTTTGGAATATCTGAGAATATTCATCCGAATCCAATTATAACTGAATCAGAAATACCAGAAGCCGGTCAGAACAAAGTCAAAGCATAGCTAGTTTGTCGTAAATTGTCAGATGAATTCTAACCAATTATTTTTAATTCTTCTTTCTTTTAATGTGTACCATTCACTATTTGTTTAGTTATGTAACTAATTTAAT
>JAQGCA010001149.1:0-19363 GCA_034698945.1 Protaphorura quadriocellata
GACAATATGGCGACATAGTCGTATATTATGAGTAGGTAATCACATCAGAGTCGCTTCCTTTATTGTATGTAGTAGATTTGGAATGATGGGAGTGTAGTGGAAGGAATGGAATAAAATATACGAGAGTCGTCGACAAAGATCATGGCATTAGTTACAGTGAAAATAGGAGTAGAAGCCTTAGTAGGTCGTTCCTCCTTCCATTACTATCCCATTCTTCTCAATTCCTATGACTACCACCACATGATCTATTCCGGCTACATAGATATTGAGACAGAATTCGAATTCATCCGCCTTCTCCTGGAGTGGAATGAAGATGAAATACAATGGGAGGACCAAATCAATTTCGGAAAAGCATCCATGTTGTGTTGTGTTGTGTATTCAAATCCAAAGACGTAACCACCATACCCGCCGCTCCAACGGAGGATGACAATGGACTTCGATGATAGGAAGATCTAACCAACTTCCTAGCTATCTCGACTTGTGTGTATCACAGCACAATACAAGCCAGTATTCTGTACTTACTGTTCGAGGGTTTTCCGACTATGTCTACCTGAATTGGACCGAGAACTTATTCGATAATGTGTATTATGGGGATTTGTGCCGACTACATTTTTAATCAGATATGCGTGGTACAAAAATTCGCATGATGGGAAATCTCGGAAATTTTCTTACCAAAAATCTTGGTCGCGTCGTAGTGATCGGGGCGTATAACCATAAAGAGTCCATAGTTTCGTATGCAAAAGACAGATTTATGAGAGACACTCGTCAGGGAAAACATACACACCATTTGCCTTCTTTTTCTCCCCTAATGTTTTCACACATCGCAATACACCTCAACCAACGTTGTATAATTACGCGTACGATAATACGTATCAGACGACTACTTTCTCTACGGTGCTTTCCTCCAAATCATGTTACAGTCAATGCGAGAATTCATGACTGATTCAACTCTTAGAATACGATTCCAGTTTCGAGAACCATCCGTACATTTTCCGTAATGACCGTGTAACATATATAATGGAATATGACGATGCCCGGAGTAAGGGCCGACCGAAGATACGCATAAAGTAATAGATCTTGTGTAATAGTTGTGTGTGTTCACAGTCGGTGACATTCGTGACAAGGAGTATTTCCTTGTGTCTGTGAGCACTGCAATATCACACGCATTTTCCTTCTGTGTCTAGTGTGGAGTGTGTAATGTAGCTGTAAATATCTACAGATACGTACGAAACGAAACACTTCACTACTTTTAGATATCCCAACCTCGGTTGAATAATACGACAAGTAAATGTATCCTGACTCCAGGGGGAATGACCCGCCTTTTATCGTGATGGATAGATTTCCTACAATGATACCTTAAATCTCAATTTTATTTCCTAAAAACTAGACAATATAAATCCTAGAGATAAATAAGAAATATTTTTCTCCTGGGAGAGAAATAGAATACTTTGAATATTCAAAGTATGGAAGTGTTTATGTTGTGAATCAGAAGAGATATTGTTGTTTTTTCAAGGAAGTAGCGGATCCATTCAAGAGCTAACCGAAGAGATTGCATTAAATGACCTCAGTACAAATATAACCGATTACTCTGTGGATAAATTTTTGGTCAACTATTACAGATTTAAAAAAAATACAGAAACACACAGCTCGCAAACTTTTCGCTTGAGAGATCACTGAAAATTTCAAATAATGGAGGGACTTGACCAGAATTTGGACAAACTCCCTAATGCTGAACCGGATTCTCGACAATTGCAAGTCCAACCTGAATAATTAGGTGCCAACACTGCTAGAGCAATATTTTTCGCTAAATTATAACAGTTTATGCGAGTTATCCCACCGTGTATCTCCCAACTGCACAAAGTTTATCGACTGAAGACTCAACTGAGTTGCTCCAGTTAGCATTTGGCCTGAAAACATAATAGGTTTGGTAGAAGGAACATTGAGTGAGGTATATTTGGCCCAACTCCGGTATTTCTGTAAACTTTCTCCATTTCCCTAATGGAGAAAGTACTAGCTACTATCACAAGCTGACTCCTGGTTGAACTTTATGGGTATAACATTATTTTAGTTTTAGTTCTGTCATTCATCTATGACCCGAATTGACTTTGACCGACACCTCAAGACCAGTCCTTGTCAGTTACTCACGAAATTTGAATTCCTTCCAAGAAATAGCCTTGGCCAAAATCCTCCAATTCCTGCCCCAATTCTGTCACCTACTTTTTCCTAAAATTTTCATCCATAAGTCTTCTAAGTCGTCATAGAACTAGTTCGATGTCGAAATCACATTTCCTCTTGAATTTGCTTCAGAAGTGACTGACTTCTTAGTACCTACTTCTTTTCTCCCAAAAAACTTTCAGAACCGATTAGAGATTGCAAAACCATCAAATTAACTTTCCACGTTTCAATGGACGTTGAGTTCCATTATGTATGTCGGCTCAACATAGAAATACCCTCTCACGCACTCACTCCTAAACTATGAGTAACCAAACTTTTACACAAATCTATTACTTTCAGAAAGTGAAAGCAAAAAGATCAAAGTGGAAGAAGAAAGTTGGAGAAGAAATCTCTTAAAGACAGGGATCAAGACTTCCAGCTGAGAGGCCTGTCAGGACAGGAGCAAAATCCACTGCAATGCAATGCACTAAAATGCATGCAGTCACTGAACAAAAATCTTTATCCTACTTTCACTGCCCAGTGCACATTTTTACCTGCCACTCCAGTCAGTCTAAAATACTTACCACTCCTCATTCTGAGTCAAACGAATCTCATTCCAATTTATAGTCAGGCTGACAAGGCAACATTTCGCGTGAGTGTCCAGCATAATTGTATTTTAATGCAATAAAAAAATTCGGACGTCACAAACGAGAAACCAAACATAATATTTCGAGACCTTAAAAAACGAAGCCATATTTGAGATAAACAGTTTAAGAACGTTCGTTGTGAGCAGCAGATGTACTTGCACGTCATTGGTATTTTCTTGGGTGTACGCGTGCGCGTGCACGCATGGGTTTGGATTTCAACTCATTATCAGAATGATGAGGAAAAGTGAACGGAAAGAAAGTCGTTGAAATAGAGTTTTTTTCTCAAGACTGTAAAGAATTTTCAAATTTTGAGGTTCTCTGTAAAGTATTCCCATTCCCCCTTTTTTCTTTGATTAGCTTCCTCCCAAGAGAATCTCATTTGCATTCATATGAGAAGAGAAGAACCCATGCATCTCAGTCAATTGGTATTCATCCAACATTTCTCCGTTCGTCTTTATCAGAGTCATACTCCTCAACACATACTTACTTTCATATCTCATGTGGGGATTCCTTCGTCATCCTTCGTAATACTAATACCTCCTTCTTCGCTCGGCTGAAACAATACCAACCAATTTTACTCAGCCCCAGTCGTTTTGGGTTTTGCATTCATATTTAAATTATTTTAGATTTGGGTAGAAACTCCGAATCGATAGGATTGTCCCATTTTGGATTGGCCTTAGGCTACATGGATAATTAAAGTGGTCCATAATATCTGGTACATCTTAAAATAGAGAATCCAGAAGAAAAAAATTCTGAACATGCATAGCAGGGTTGGGGGCTCTCTCCCTCGTAGAATAGACGATAAGCCATCATTTCGCAAAGAATTTGTGATACCTGACCTCTGTTATCGCAAATGTAAGAATATAAGACAAGTCCAGAGTACAACTCATAGATATAAGAAATTAAAGCAGAAGTCTAGAGCATGCTGATCGGAGGAATCGAACCTGAGGCAAGAAGGACAAGTGGACCACTGTGCCTACGATGCGATGGAGAAATCTTTCTTTATTTTCTCCTAATCAGAAGCGTTTCAATTATCCACGAGGGATCACTAAACGTCAGTAACTATTGGTTGCGCACTTGACCAGGGTGAACAACAAGAGTGTGGAAATCATAGTCGACAGACATGAATACGGCTTTCACATGGAGTGAAAGTTCTAAGTAAAAGTTCCGAGTGAAAGTCAAGTTGTGTCTCGGGACGGGACTTCGGAGTAAAGAAAAAACTTTGAAAGCAAATGGTTAGGAAAACACTTAAACTCAATGCCAAGCAACTGACTGCTTCGCTTCACTCCCCCTTAGGGAAGTGTGTGTATTCATATCGTAAACAATGTTCATCAGAGAAAAATGTTGCTTACTTTTTGACGGGAATGACACTGATGTTTGGATCGGATGAAGAGAGAAATTATTTACGGAAAAAAAACTTAACTTTCGGCGTATTATTGGTGAGTTTCATTGCTGCTCCACACGTATCGGATCTGGTCAGATCCGCCATTGTCCCGATCCGATCGGACTATCGTTCGGATCGAATTTTTTGGATCCGATCCGAGCCGTCATCCGAATGAGTCTGATCCCATCCGATCCGAGCCGACGCTTTTTCGAATCAAATTCTTTTGATCCGATCCCATATCATGTCGATAGAAATCCGACGATCCGATCCGTATCCGAAGGATTGGATGGCCTGACGGGTTGATCCAATCATATGCGGAACTCTTAACATTACTTGGGTCGGATCGATTCGGATCCGCCCTTGATCCGATTCGATCCGTCACCCGAATGAGTCCGATCCGATCCGAGACTTGAATGGTCATGATCCGATCCGATCCGATCCGAAATCCTTTCAGATAGATTTTCGACGATCCGATCCGTATGCGACGGATCGGATGATAAAATGTCTTCAGGCAACTACCCTACGTGGTTGGCATGGCAATCTAATCAGTTTGTTACTCTGTGAATAAAATATGATGAAAGAAATGACGTCGGATCAAATCAGAATTAAGTCATGTGTGTTGAACTATACTTCGGCTGCTCTGTGAGACGACACGTTCTAGATTCTCCTCCCGTTTTCCCAGCGACCATTTCAAAGAGCAAGAACACGAACTTCGATACTACAAATCCTGAATTTCACTGCTAGACCGAAATACCGACACAAGAAATGGCAAGCATGATTAACTTTATTTTGCTGTTGGCTTTGGTCGCAGTTTGCCTCCTTCCACAAGATGGCATGGGTGGTGAGTTGAAAAATCAGAATAAAATATCAGAATAATACTGGAATTTAATTTGAAATTATCCTTGTCTATTCAATTCAGCTGGTATTAAATGTTTACGTTGTGGTGATGCCAAATGTTCGCAGGAGAAACAAAAACCCGATAGCTGCCCCAAAGAAATATTCTGCAGAAGACGATTATCAGTATTTAAGAAGGGTATGTGAACTGACTATGTGTCGACATCTTCGTAATTTTTGAAGTTAAGTTTTAATTACGTAATGTGTGCAGGGAAGAAACTCAAGCAACTTGGATGTATACTCGAAGAGGTGGTGTTGAAGGAAAAGTATAGGATCGGCTGCGGTCCCTTCGGCAAGGAAAACGAACACTTTGAGAAAGGAAGGGAGTGCTTTTGTAACACTAGCAATTGCAACGAAAGTTTTGAAAAAGCTGGTTTCCAAGTTACCGAATTGGATCCCGATCCTGATTCTTACCCTGGTTCTTTCGTTGACGAATCATTCTTCCAGTCCAAGTCCTCTCACCGTGCATGGTCCTCATCAGTACTCATTGTTTGCGTCGTTTCCATTTCCTTTGCCAGTTCCTTCATTGGAAAACCTTGAAGGACCTTTCTCACCCTCGACTTCAACTTCAAAATCTCAACAATTAATCTACGTCTTCACATCTCTCAACATACAATCCATTTGATCATCACCCACAATTATTAATGTATATAAACACATCCTCGCACAAATTTTCATGAATAACAAATAAATAATCACCGAAAATAATGGTGTAATTCGATTTAGCCAATTTCACTTCCACGAGTTATTGCGTTTCAGTTATTTCACTACTTGCAAGAGTAGATTAATGTAATTTCTCGTATTCGGTCTTTTCTTCAAAACTACGAAGTAATTCAGTAAGATTTGTAGAGAATTCTAGGAATAAGGCTACAGAGTAAATTATTTGTGTGCGGTGTAGTACAATACGGTACATTAAAAATATACCATATTGTCAACTGAAAATTATTGGTAAGACTTAAAACAATTTACTCGTCCACAACATGGAGGGAATGTAGAACTCAAGCCCTAATCAAAGTTATAAAATTCGGTAATCATATGGTCACCATAGGAGTTATATGTATTCACGCACACAAGACTGAGGGCACTGAATCGAATGGCTGAGGTTGAGGGGTTGGATCGGTGACCTCGAATGAGTTGGTCCAGCGAAATGTGTCGGGGTTTCTAGAATTGTTTTGGAAGTCTGTGCATTGTGATACATTCTGAACAATTTTTAAATTACCCTCAACTCCATTGGGACACAGTAGATTCTGGCTAAGTCATCGGACTTAACCGGATAATGACCTTTGACGTCTTGTGGTATAAATATTGTACAGGGTGCCAAATGTGTATGTTCTTCATTAATAGCTTGTTCAAAGAAAATGAGGTACTTAACGCATGTCAGAAAAAAGCGTCCAATCCAGCGTATGCTCTCTTACGGAACCGAAATGTGAGATCGGCATCCCAAACTCAGAAATGAAATAATTTCTATAAACCAAAAATAAAACTTAAATTTTAAATTCCGGGCCATATCTCGAATATCAGTGGTTCGTTTCCGCTCCGTTTTCCTGAAATTGTGGAATTGTCCCGACGAAGTCAGCGTCCTTGCTCTGCTGCTCAGGTCAGCTATGGAGAGGCTTCGCTTCGCTAGCAAAGAAGTCAAGTTTTGTACAGTTGAACAGAGAGAAGATCTGGTTGGGTTTATGACTAGAATACTGATCAGTTCTATGTTCTGAATGTGAATTTCCTCAAGCCAACCCTCAATATCTACATATTATTACCAGGGGGTTCAACGGAAGTAAAAGAAGAAAGAAGTAACTCAGCTTTCCTAAAACTCAACTGTCAACTCGTCGACTTCAATCCAGAACTCACGAACACGAAGGAACACACCAAATGCCAAACCAACCATGGTTGTGGGCCTCGGAAACATTTTATTTCAGAACGAATGATTTTACAGTGACGACAAGGAGTACCAACAATACGAATAAGTCAACGGATGTTGAAAATAACAGGAATTTTGAACTTTCCAAGATACATTTTCAAGTTCATTAGAAACCCACTCATTAAATGACATTTACAAGTCAGTCATTTGTGGAAATAGACGATAAGCCATCATTTGACTAAGAATGTGTGATATCTAGTGATTTGAGATTTAAGATGTGCGTAGGTGTTGATGAGACACGCCGACAACACACACTGGAGTTACCGTCAGTGACTGAATTTAGTATTCAAGTGACAAACTGAACTCTCTGGTTTTGAGGTCGTATGTATTTCATCCTCTGTTTAACGCCTTATTGGTGCTCAGTTATGCAGAGGAGAACCATTGAGTGAGAAGGATGGATGAACGGATATCCACTATCTAAACTCAAACCATAAAGTAAACACCAAAACCAGAAACCAATGGCTTTCACCCACCACTACCAATGGAAATGCAAATCCAGTCATCCAAACGATTCCACAACTAGCACCACCGATAATGCTTTACGAGGATTCAGTTTGTCATGGAATTGCAATGCACTCAACCGCAAAGGAATTGAATGTGGTGATTGCCAACTATATATTGGAATGCAAATTAACCCCTTTCCGTAGTACGTAATTTACAGAACCACAAGGAAGGAACAAAAGCATCCTTAATTCAAAGCAAGCAAGCCAAATAAGCCAAAACCTTCAAATTGCCTAGATAGATCCGGGGTAATACCTCATAAAAGCACACAAGCACAAACGTAGAATCAGCATGAAAATTACCTACGTAGTACCATCACCAAATCATTCATCAATACACAGGGTGGCTCATAAACATCGCCCCCACTACTGTGGTACCCAGCCTCGTACAAATATTATAAGAATAGAAAGTATTAGTATAATATGCTTGCCAAAAATTCTCCAAATATATGTAACTAACCCTTCACTGCAAACTTCTACGTACACTTTAAGGATAGTGAGGAAATAGAACCACCCTGTAAAGCCAAAACCATCCGCGTACCACCTTGAAATACCGTGCAGTGCGCCTTCCAAATGAGCTCAAATAAGATCAGCAAACATGAGGTTCGCATGAAATATCAAAGGGTTCTCTTATTTCCCTTATATCCAACCGCCTACTTCTACTTTAATGTACTTTCACCATAGAACATAAGGTAAGTTACGAAGTCAACCAAGTTAATTTGGAATGAGGAAATTCCTTGTCTTGTCTTGTCTGATGGAAACGCGGAATTCTGGAAGGATGGTTATCTGAGCAGTAATTCAGGAAAGACATGCATGCTTTCATGCATCTTTGAATCCAACGTCTCAAGACGCTTTGAATTTTCTAACGAAGAATATATCCAATTTCCACATAGCCAAGCCAATCAATCGAATTCTGTCAAAATACGCAAGTGATTATAAGACGAGTGAGCAATTTGTTCATTAAAATTATTTCTATTGCAAATTTGGCTCTCCGTAATCCTTTGAAGTGACACACAAATATGGTTTACATGTTCAAATATTTCAAATAATGTCGATTTTATGCAAAATCATACGTTCACCCAAAAATAATAATACCCAACCTGGCAATAGGCGCTCCGAAATAAATTTGAAGTTCGTCGAACTTTCGGTAAAAAACTGGACGAGTTTTCCGATTCAACTTTATATTTATGAAGATTTTGATTATTAACGGCTTAAACCAAACAATGTGTAATCATAATCCCAGTTTGTCCATCTTTTCCTAAAAAATACAGACAGTCATATTCCACTACTTCCTGCTGTTCATACACAAAGCGATATCATTTCATGTCATCGTCATTGTCTTGTGGTTTTGTTGTACAAAATTGGCTACCTTGTCAAAAAAAGAAAAGAAAGCGAAATCACAATGGAAAAATGATACTGGTACTTCTGGTGCTTATTTAAGACAAGACAAGACAAGAGAAGAGAAGATGCAGTATGGATGACACCGACTCAGAAGGGAACCATTTGGCATGTATACGTACGATTAAAATGTTCAGGTCATTTCAAGTGTCGGGGTCACAAATAAGAGATTAAATTCTATTTGGATTCCTCAATACTAGCTAAGTAATCTAGAAACTGCGAATGTGTCAGTAGAACGTGGTAGGGATAATATTAAAATCTCCGGCTGTAAAATAAACCCTAATTGTGCTCCAGGCATTAACTTGAATAGAGGATTCCTTGTGAGTGAAGGACGACATAATACCAACGTAAAATAAAATATGAAAAGAAGGACTAACCAAAATAATACAGAAAGAAAACATGAAATCAAGGAAAGCCGGGAGCCAAACAATTCATGGACGTTGTCATTCTTGGATAAAGCGCATATGTCTTTTGTGAAGGGACCATAAGTAAAAGCAAAGGCGAAGACAATGAAGATGAAGATATGACAAGGATATGAAAAAAGTTAGACGCCTCAAAGATGGAAGACAAAGTAGCTCGAAACTTAATACAGCATTACTAATGCACATGACTTTCCGTTAGAGAAAGTCCTGGAGACTATCCATCATGACTTGGACAGAATATGCCACCCATATCATTCCAGTCATCCACGAAAATGTTCACTCCCCCTTTCCGACATACCATATCCAGCAATGTCTTTTACTGAAGCTATAGGTAACCGTGTACAAGGAGACACAAAAATCGCATGCCGAGTTGAAGGTGAAAGTCCTTCAAACTTTCTCTAACTTTCTTCATTCTGGTTTTCTACGAGGAGACCAGTTTTCATGAAAAAGCGAGACTCTGAAACATACACCAGAGGTCTGATTCAAGTGTGCCGACCACAGTTCGATTAATTCGGCATCGGCTCTATATTGTGATCGGAAACTGTCAATTGAAGAGTAACTTTTCAAATTTGCCCTCTTTGCTAAACTTAGCAATAACCGTTTGACCCATGAATCGCAAACTTTGAAACATATAAGGGAACTGATCCAATCATACTTTAGCATTTTTTTTCTATAGTATGATGGAAACACACACGATGTTATCAAAATATTCGTATACTAAAATAACGAATTCAGCTTTAAAATTTATAATCCATGTGAGATCAACCACAGAGCAAGAAAAAAAAATATGTCGTCCTAAACGTAAAATGGTTCAAAAACGATTGACCCTCATTCCAACCAGAATTACTAAGACTAGACTGACTATGCGGATTCCAATATAAAGAAAGTCAATGCAATGCAACCCAAATCGAGAAAGTTGGAAGAAAGTCCACAATCATACATGCATTCACGGCTAGTATATTTTCATACCCAAAATTCTCTCCATGACCTGAATTCCCAAAGGAATTCAATGCCAGCAAATTTGACAAAAAAGGGCAGTAGGCGGAAGGTGCTTTACAATACTTCGAAGGCACATGGAATATAATAACCGTGCGAAAAGTTTTGACAATACTTCTACCTCTGCAGCCCACCAACCAAGCCTTGCCAAAAAAGGGACAATAATGTCTTAAAAGTCTGTAGACCTACTCCAGCGGCAGCCGTCAACACATTTATTGGTGCCTAATATGAGTACCAAGCACTCACAACTTTATAAATTGCGCCCAAAATGATGATGATGGAACTTGTACTCGTACATAGAACTTGGACAGAAGCTTCCACCAATTCTAACAAGGAAACTATTTTTCATGAAAAATCCTTGCAGTTTTACTCCAGAACCGACCCGGAGATCTTGGTTGGGTCGATGGGGCCTCTAGAGTAACTTCTCCAGAGAAGAGTCACCTCTTTGATGTCAATTCAGGCCTACGAGCCAAGAATTCGTTCAGCTGAAAATTTTCGAATTTTAAGCGCAGAGTTTCAAAATGAAATTTCAACTCTTGCGGTCGAGTACGCGTTTCACGCTGAAAATCGTTTCCTTGCAAGTTAAGGCAGACCTCTCTTGCCTAACTTTTCTCCATTTGCTTTATCATCAATTTCTAAGAATCTCAATCCGCTTTCTTCCTCTGCCTTGCCTGCCTGATCCTCGACTTTATTCCTTTTCCTTCTTGTTTCTCTCATCCTGTAATAAGTTATTGATACTCAATACTCCCGGTGAGCTTCCTTCCTTTCTTTATGGATTATAGCAAAACGAGGAAGGAAAAGAAAGAAAGATATGTTATCCGCTCTATGTATGTATGCAGCTGTAGCAATATTTCTATACCTTATGTAACCATATGTATTGATTTCCTTTACTTTCACTTTTGACTTTCCCCGCCGACTTTCACCAGGACAAAAGTGCACAAAAGCCTGGCCTCTCACGTTTGTACTTATTTATTACCTTATCTCCATTAGACTTTCTGCTAACATTTTTATACCTGAGGGATACTCAATTCAACACTGACAACTTTGTTTGCTCTATTTTCACCAAAATGGCAAATTGGGTCTAACAAGGAAGACTATTCAGATGTTAATATTGAATTAACCTAAAATATTCAGAATTAGCCAATTTCAGTAAATATATAGAAAAATTCCTTCTAAATTTTACTGGCCACCAAATTGTTCGTATTCATGATTGGCTAAACGTAATTAAGGTGGTTCAAATTTTAGGTCGAAAAAGTGAACCTTATCAATATGAGCGGACTGGTTGTCACGAAAGGTAAAACAAGGTGATATAATCCGGATATGACCTAACGAATGTACGTACAATACTGTGAATGCAATTTAACTAAACTTAACTTATGCACATATTAATGATAAGCGTTGCGTGACTTTTACCTGGAATGGAATGTGCGAAAATTCAGAGTAGGTGGGCTGACACGCCAAATAAACGTCAAGAGAAATCCGACCGGGATTAGTTATCTCGACCTGGAAATATCAAACACAGTCATTACATTTTCAGCACGCCATTTATTCTCTCGTGTGTGTTAAGTTTTGTTTACTTAAAGATAAATGTTTGATATTATTCAACTCAACATTGTCCTACTTTATTCTTAGAATCCAATTTCCTCACTTGACTTGTTTCTCGGAGTCCGAGCCCCAGAACTGACTTCAATATTAATAAAATATGCAGATATATAGAGCGCTTTTCTGGGTGTCCCATAACCATTTGTCTTAGAACCAAACAGTCATTTCATTACGTTAAAAAATAATGTTGAATACAATTGTGCATGAAATTTCAACGAAGAATGAAATTAACCCAGGAGAACGTGGACAACTCGCCCGGCCATATATCTCGTCAAGTTATGAACCACCGTGTGTATAATGAGATGTTCCAAACACCCTGGCCCTAGTGACCCAATTTTTTGGAACAAAAGACTTGTTTTATTTGCTTATTCTATTTTCTTCATTACTTAAAAATACAAAGAAGCCATTTAAATCCACTATGACTGGACTCATTCATTCATGACGGTTGTCCATTAAGGTCTTGAAGAAAAGGATCTAGAGCATGGGTCATTAGGCAGAGAAGATCTAAATAAGTTC
Organism: Protaphorura quadriocellata; assembly: GCA_034698945.1. Classification (NCBI taxonomy): domain Eukaryota; kingdom Metazoa; phylum Arthropoda; class Collembola; order Poduromorpha; family Onychiuridae; genus Protaphorura; species Protaphorura quadriocellata. The sequence goes on from JAQGCA010001149.1 coordinate 12,432, forward strand.
AACTGAGCTCAGCACATCTTCTCATCATTTTCATGGCACAGAATAATAAATCAAAAACGAAGCATAGTAAAACTGACATCCTGCGTCCTGTGCAAAATAAAGACGACTCAAAGATGGTAATAGCTCACTTCAACTTCTAAAAGCGTAATGCGTAAGCGTCGGCGTCAGCATTTCTCTTCCTCCCATTAAGATTACGCCAGCAAAAATACATAGAAAGCTGTTCTCTCTTGAGAATCACCAGGAAAAGTCCAATGAAAGTGATTTTGCAAACATTTATTATATGGATAGGTATACATAATGTGTCATTATTATCGAAGGGGGTCTATCATGCATAAAATTTTCGATTTGGACCAACGACGATAGTTTTGCACTGTTTGAACTCAAGAATAGGTTGGAAATGTGTCATATGAACACATTAAAATTAAGTTTGCTTCCCTACCAGATGGCTCTTGCGCTGTGTTACTTCCGACTGTTTTTCTCAGTGCGAAACTATGGTTCGAGATGAAAATAACTTCCTAATATATTTTTTCTTATGTACTTCTCACGTAATTCCAGTTTTAAGGAAGATTTATAGTGCGTTAGAAAGAAACGAATTAAAGTTAGTATTATATTCCTAGTACTCAAATCCTAGGAGAAAGAAAATATTAGGAGCTTCGTGACTGATTCGACACCGAAGAGAATCGAAGCTACTTTCTTGGCTTAGAATAGTTTCCGTATTTATCCCAAGTATCCATTTGTTTCCTTTTTATTGGCAGGATTAAATTTAAAGACTCAATTCAAAGTTTTATCGGACATTTCCCTAACTCAATGGAAGCCGTACAGGACAAGAAGAGATCTCTTCATTCAGAAATCCACACAGACACAGATGAAGAGAGCTTATGGGTGTCATGTATATATCTATTTCACAAGGAATATTTTCACATGTTAAACTGATCTGGCTAAAACGTTCAGGTTTTTGTTAATAGTAGTGTCCAAAATACTCGACTTTCCTATCCAATTAGGCAACTTTACTGAAGAATCGGTACTAATTCGCAATTAGGAGACTTTATGCGTTTACCGCGATTCTATATTTAAAACACTCTGACATTCACGTAAGAAGTTGTTACCTTGTGAGTTGTAGCAAGGGAAATCTTATCTCGAGAACACAGGGTCCTTCGTATTCCCTCCAGCCGTCTTTTTGCGAAACACATGCTCTATTTTATTTGCATATGCTAAGTAGTCTAGTCTAGCTCTAGCCCAGTCAGGGAAAAGATAGCAATTCCAATTCCAAGTCAACTTGTCACTTGTGATGCAAAACCAGTTTACAGGCACCTAAGTCACCCGGCTGGGCTGAGCTGCTGGGGTATGTACAACAGCCAAGCTGAGAGAACAGCTGTTTCGATTGAGGGACAAAAGGCTTAATTTTAAATGCAACTTTATAATGACAGCATTCTCCCTATATTTCTTTCTTTCTTAAATCCAAACTCTGGAGTTTGAGTTTGATCTTAACAAATTGTTTGTTTTTCCAGGGATTATGGCAAGCTTGACTGAATTAACACAGATTCATTTCATACGTTTAGGAAAGCCGAAATGTTCGATTCCACTGAATTGGAAGACTGGGTAATAAAACAGACTTTTCTCTGCTTTTTCGCTGCTCTTTGGTCAAAACGCGTCAAGTTGTCCTTCGTCTACCAATCTAGAACATAGCGGCAATGATCTCTTGAATTTTAATTTAGGTCTCCGGCTCAGTAAAATTAAAATAATTGTGAGCAAAAATTACATTGTGGTAAATATGGACAACCTAAGGAAGCTAATTTATGAAAACCAACCCACAAAACTAAATTCTTCCTCCAAAACAACTGGGACAAAATTAAAATCCAACATTTATTTTCCCAGGATCCAGAGCTGAGTTCTTTCCACTTGAAGTAAATATTTTACCTTTTCAGCTATGTTATCCATTAACTCATAACATTATCTTTCTGAGAACAGGGTACAATGGTTTTTCTAATTAAATTACACGTTCTCCAGTTCCTCTCCAGAATTACTGTACACACTCTCTACCCTATTTCCACTTATTCCACCTGAACAGAACTGACTCAGACACATTCTCGTTCCGCTCGTAATTATTTAAGACAATAGTCTTCATCGCCTTCTCCATCCTTACGGCTCAGACGAACGCGAACCTACAATTTCCACGTCTAGAATTTCTCAAGAAAATGCACGTGGGTTCAATTTACAGAGTATCTCAAAAAATAACGCAGAAATGAATTTAATTAAAGGACCTTGCCATGGTTGTGGCAAATATGCAGACTTTAACGCTTGTGCGATTGTCTCACAAGTCGGACACTTCCTTTAACTTATGATAATTAAAATTTCAAGGCATACTGCGGTCTACATAACTTTTGGAACACTCTGTACTCCTAGAGTAGGTAATTCTTATTATCTACGTCAGGATTATGGAAATGCAATGGCTAATTCATACCGTAACCGTAGCGTTCGTACTTTAATTCCATAGCACCATGGCACGGTTGGCTTTAGTTTATTTTATGATTACTCGGATAGCATCTTGAGCTACCACACCGCAAAGTCACGTTTCGTTTTCTGCCTATCCTACACATATGTAAGGATGGTTATTGTTATTACTTATTAGTTTGAACAGTGGTTCAAGAGTTGTAATCATAATAATAGTTTGGAGCCCAAGAAGCCTCCGAATGTGGTCGTACATTTGAATATATGTCAAGATCTTTGTGGAACTCCACTACTGAACTAAATTCTTCCAAAGAATGAGGTGCTAATCAAATTTTACAGTGAGATGAGGGGGATGAGAGTTTACGATGAGTGGAACGGAATAGTTTTCAAACATCATCTTCCTTTCACTTAACAATCTAAACAATCCTTGCAATTTTAGTTTATTTCGCGTTACACCGAAGGTACAGTTTCGCAAGAGTAGAATCCACGAAGAGCAGAAGTTTTGGGAGGCAGGATGGCTCGGTGAAGTGAGTGTTGGGCTTTAATATCAAGACCCCGGTTCAATTCCTGGTCAACCTACATTCCAATTCCTTGAAACGGCTGGGTATTCCCATCGTACTGGGTCTCAAAAAATTAAATCTTCAAAGAAAAGCGCTTGGGGGCAAAAAGTGACGAAGAATAATAAAAAGGTATTTGAATTTCTCAAAAATATTCTGCATGTAATTGAAAAGTGGCAACACGCTGAGTCCAATTAGCAAGAATAGAGGCAAACAACCCACGAATCCTTATTTGACTGCTAAACTGTTTCGCGGCTTTACTACCGTCAAAACAAAACTCTCAACACCTTATAATTTGAATGAATTTATGACTGTGTAAAAGTAATTTGCGGCCGATAAAATTGGATCGGAAGCCTTGGAAGTTCAATATATAGCATTCTGTGACATTTACTACTCACCCTGTGCCAGTGTGATCAACATAATTATTGTCGTTGAGCAAAGTCAAATTAGTTTATGTTTTATGACACAGCACAGGTGTTTTGGACTGGATGAATGAGAGGGAAAGTCGTTATTCTGACACATAAGGAACACCTGTATTTAGTGGAGTAGAATGGGCCATTATAAGAACTCATTCCAGTCGTTAAACGTCATTCAGTCTATGTTACTCTAATCGAATTTCTACTCGTAATGTCCTTCATTTCAAACACCGGCCACTTGTACTTTCGTACTCATTCTAATCAGGACAAGCTTTTCCTAATCTTAATTAACTCGACTACGTATATTTTAATTACGAGGTACACGTATTTATTTAAAATGTATTTCTGTTGCAGAAACCACTCCTGGGTTGTAAAAATAGCCCTTAAAGAATATAATAGTACGGTCAAATTGCTGACCTAAACCTGCAATGTGCGTGGAGCGACCCATCATTCCACATTTCAAATCGCATAAAGTTTGTATGGTACGAATGTAATTTTTTCTCTAAAACTACCCGCCCTGACGTTCCACTCTTAAGTACCCGCTTCGGCCAGAATTATTTCCTTCTAGAGCTCGAATTCAGTAATCGTTGTCAATATGAGGAAACATCAATAATTAGCCTTTCGCTTAATTTGGTTCCAAACAAACAAATGTGTGAAAAGTGAATAACCTCTTGCCAAGTGGGAAGTGGCACTCAAACTAAGCGGATTGGTGACTAGCGGAATGAAAGTATGCCGTGTTCTAGTGCCATAATACGCTATCCATCCGATAAAAGTGCCTATAAACTAAACTACCGTGCGTCTTCCAAATACATTTCTACATTTCCTTCAAAGTCAGTCCAGCCAGTCAGTTGAAAAGACGTGAGAGGGATTTCCATTTCCTTCTCCGTGGGAAAGTCGACGTCCTCTCATTGAAACTCAATTGCTCGTGTGAAGTAGTTGTGTGGTTCTCTCCTCAATTTCAATCCTCATTTATTGGGAACCCGGAAAGAAAAATGAGTTGGCAAATGGACAAGAGTCAAAAAATAAAAGAAATGAAGTCAACTTCATGCGAGGTCATCACTCACTAGGGACACTTTTCAGATGCTGGCACAAAATGATCACTCATTATGCTTTACTTGTTATCTATCCTGAGTTTTGGGATGAAAGAATTCAGATATCACACATTCTTAGTCAAATGAAGGCTTATCGTCTATGCTATGCAAATGCAGCTTCACAGCTCACAACATATTTTGCAATACTACATTTGGGTATCTCTCCTAGGCCAAACGGATCGCTAATAATCAACTCCGGTATAAAAAGCAAATATTTGACCTGACTGACAATAACGGACAAAATAACTCAGATCACTCCCTTGTCAGAAAGAAAGGGTAATCTCCCATTCTCGCAGCGAGCAATCATAGTCAAGGAAACTGGCTGAAGAGCCCCCATTATTGCTCTCAAACTTTTTTCTTCTCTCCAGTCTAATAAAAATCCTCCATTTTCAAAGCCTTAATGGAAGAAGAAACATAACTCAAGTCAGAGGCATCCGGTTAACAGACTTGGGGAAGTTGAAGACGGATAATATGAATTAGGTATGCATCAAATCTCAAAATGAGAACGAACTCTGGGCCAGAAAATATTATCGTTCTTTCATTTTGTCATAATGTCTAATGTCAAAAACTTTATTTTTTAGATGAAGAACTGCGTGGAAGTGAAAAAAGACATTCTTCACTATTCTTATTGTTTATGAAATTAATACCACCGACAATACTGTAAGCATGTGTTTTGGCATTGGCAAGATTTCAAAAATTTTAACACTTATTTCTATACCAGATACTAAGGGTGTCTTCGTTAGGCCAAATGGGAAGCAAATAAACAATCTGTCATTCTTTCATACAAAATAATGTACGTACGTTTGACGAATGCCAATTATTAAGAGTATTTTTTTAAAGAATATTCGAAAACGGAAACTATGAGTGCGAAAATGTTAAAAATGTATCCTGGCAGTGCTACTATAAAGAGAACTGATAAATGTTTCGAACATTTCTGGAGCACTCATCCAATTGCGTCGAAAACAAGTCGTCTGGCATAGTACGTACTTGAGAAAGCCCGGATTCATAGAAATGCAAAAACACTTCATCAAATCTTTAGAAAATAGTTGTGTAAGGCATAAGTACGAGAAGGACTGACTGACTACTTAGCTTACTACATACTTTTCGTCGTAGTTGAAGAAGAGGTTGAAATTGAAGAGGGGCTTTGAAATTGAAGTGAGAGAGAGAAAAACGGAACGGAAACGGCTCATTAAACCGATTCGACCCATTTCCTCGTCTTCTTCTCTCACTCAATTTTCTCCTCTTTCTAACCTCTTCTTCAATCCACCATTTCAATTCCAGTCCGGTCTCAGTTTTGTCTATGCAGAATTCCAGAGGTTTACGATTTTCACTCACAACAAACTGCAAAAAGCGCCCTGGAGGGAATTTGTATCCATTTAGTCCTTTGATGGTACCAAATATTGCAAAATCACCGCGTGGTTGCTTAATAATTACCCTATGATGTGTCAGAAGTGTAAGGCAATCAATGACAATCCTATCTTTTCCCAAAAAGGGATGCTAATTAGGAAACACTCCTTGTCAGGGTTTCGTTATTTTACAATTGCGACATTTTAAATATTCTGCAAAATATGCAACATTTTTGCAAAAATAGTTAACTGTGAACAGCATGGATTGTCTCAATCCCAAGGATGTCCTACTTGTGCCAACTTGCCTCAATTTTAGCCAATTTTAATATTTTGCATTTACTTCATTCACGACCCCTTGGTATTCTTCATTGTATCCTTGCTGTCGAATCTGTCGTGATCTGAAGGAATTCCTGCGGATGCCTTTACATTTAAGGCAAGGAGTCGCCAGAAGTACTGGGTATTTTGCAGACTTGAGCAAAATTATTCCACTTGGGGGACACAGACAAAACGAGAGTGGTTCGTGTCCCATATCCTATTCATCTATTAGTGATATGTTGACCAATGTGTCTCCCACATCAAAGTCGGTCCACGACAGGTCAAGCGGGAATCCCTTCCTGACCAACTTTCTGTCCTTCTTCGTCTTCCGTCCTAGTTCTAGTTTCTAGAAAACTCTTACATATTCTTTTATTCCAAGTTCCAGTTCTGGGTTCCTGTCTTCTTCTTCCCTGATTCTTTTACAGTCTAGTCACTCATCAAATAATGCAATACAACCAGCATCAAAGAAACTAACCATTCTTTTCACCAAACGTAAAGAAAAGAAAAAGGAACTTTTTCTTGTAAGAATTTACAAAGTTGGTGAAAAAGAAGAGCTTTCACTTTGAACAAAATGTCCTCTTTAGAAGTTCACACTTCAGAGAAAACACCACCCGCCACCAGTCACTACACTACTCCATTATTTAGTTCCGCCTTTCAACTACTAATTACTTCAATGTATCAGTAAGACACTAACTAATCGTACTTCCCACCCTCTTAATTCGTCGTCGAAGACGTAAAAATACACAGAACACAGAGCGA
>JAQGCA010001150.1:0-19362 GCA_034698945.1 Protaphorura quadriocellata
AACACAAGATAAGTAATTTATATGTGGAAAAATCATACTTTTAATTAGTGTAATCAAATTCTCATTAGACAGAACAGAATAGTATGTCTAACCTAGCAAGAAGAAAATCGTGATGCTAACCCGCATTATGTTTCTGTGTAATGTAAACCGAGTCATTATAAAAATTAAATTAACAGACGAAAATGAAACCTGTACGATGGATGCAGAGAAGTTGACGGCACTTTCCATGCTTGTTCCAATCTCTTGCCCAAGCCGAATCCGTAGGCTCGATTCCGTTTGCCCAAACCAAAGCTATACATATTTTGTGGGGCTCTTTTGTCCAGAGCGTTGTAGCCTTCTGGAGAATAAGACAGGTCTTCATATGAGGACGGTTCTTCCATTGATCTCTTTCCTAAGCCGAAATCGTAGGATGGCAATCTCTTGTAAGTTCCATAAGACATAAGTCTCTTCATCGTATCATAGTCATCCCCTGTAGATTCTGGACGTGACCAAGCGTAGGAGGAACCCACAAATAATACGACCAGTATTTGAGAAATCAACATTGTTCCTATTCGTTGCATTCTGGAATCAAATTAAACAGAGAATTAACTATGTATATACAAACTAATATCATTCAATTTTATTATAATGACTTATGCTCCCACATTAAATTGAGATGCACATATCTTCCGAAATTCGGATTCTTATGAGTGGGTAGCATTTTATTGGCTAATCTGGTATTTTGGAATGATATAGCGATTTATATCCAGCAGTACCGATGTCGACCAAAGTCTCATAACACGATGCGAGTCGCCATGAAAGTTTTGATATCATTTACAAAAACGACTTTCAATGGATAGCATCTGCCGGTCAAGAAATCCAGTGTTATATGTAACTTCAAATGTCAAGAGTTTGGAGTGGTTCCTGCATGTTTTGGCTCCCTTAGCGCAAAGCAATACCGATTTATGTATAGTTCCGACTAGATGCGAGTTACACAGTCCGAAGAGATGATTTTGTATCATACAACACGCACTCGAGCGACAAATTATTGGACGCGCTACTATGTAGGGACGGACAGAATTGTCAAACAAAAAGAACCTCGTCTACGTTTATTTTAATTTCACTTCAAAATTCATACACAATACAATCTTTAAATTTTGTACGAATTACGAATATTCTTGATGAAATGTCTCACTTGTGTGTGAAAGACTTCTTGGACGCAATAGAGTGAGAACAAAAAGTGTACACTTGATATTAAATTCCGCCATACTCACAGAGCTGCGATATCCGTCCAACTAATTAATAACTTGAATAATAGACAGTCAAATTCATTATTTTGTTCCCGCTCATGGTTATCATCAGTCAGCACTTCCTTGACTCTTTGAATTGAAATACGGCAACTAAAATGTATAGAATCCATTATGATCAACCCGTGGTGCTTTCACAACTACAAAAGTAACCACGTCAAGCTCTCCCAGGATGTGTTGCTACGCCGGATATTGTAGAAAGGTGAAAACAAACGTTTAATCAAAACCAGTTATTAGAAGTGAACCACAATTCCGAATAATTCATTAGAATAGTCGTGCTACCTGTGGAGTTTATGAAGGGACGGCTTTGAACAAGAATCACAATCGAATCGGAAGTAGTTCATGAAAGTTAATGAAGGTAAATATCACACCAAACCGTTAATTACTTCGTCTTTGGTTTTTGCAGTCATGATTTGAAACATTTGAAATTGTAAACCTTACTAATTGTAAAGGTGAACGACAAAATTAACTGGTGTTTACGGCTATTAATTCAATTCACAAGTACAGCGTAACGAAGCGGTAATACGGAGACTTAGACCGTCTATGTGTGAATATCGTTGAGTACATGGCACCGAAAAATGTATCCATTGGAATGTGTACTCACAGAGCTGCGATATTCTCTTTAGAATTCAAAATTGTGCAAAAATGAGGCTGGATGCCCAGAGAGTCTTAATCTACAGGATTGTCAACCTTTAAATATGCGCTGCTCGTAGCGATCGAAATAAAGAGAGTCGAATTAGGACACAATGGTTTCACAAAGACTCCAGCTTTCTACCTGTTGCCAGTTAAAGATTTTGGCTATTTTCAACCCACTGAGTGGGGGGGGGGGGTTGTGGTTTTGAATATTCAGCGTCACATGTAAACATATGTCGCAAATCGTTATTTGTGAATATTTGTTCGAGTCAATTTATGTGACTGCAGGAATAACGAGTTAGCATACACATCAAACGAAAGTGGATGTTTATCAATCTTGTTCACTTCTGGCTTGAAAGTTTCAGCCAGCATCGAGACTTTCCGGCTGTAGCCATGGTCTTTTATCATGTAGATTTGAAGCGTAAGATTTCTCAAGTCAAAAGAGATTGTGGGTGCTACTTTTCTTCCAGAGTTGCTGGGATGAGTCAATAATGCAATTTGGAATAACATTGTGTGGCTCATCAATCATCATTTGTAAAGAAAGTGTGTCGAACGATCCTGACTAGAATTTGGTGGCAAACAAATCTGAGTTCAAGGCTTTGACCCGGAAATATTTCTAAGCATAATAAATTGTCAGATCTCGCGGTTGACGACTATCAATTTTTGGATTATATAAATGAGTCCGGGAAATATGATTCGTAAAAATTTCTGTTCTGTTAATACATTTTGTTTGCCAGGGTTTTCCTAACTCTGTCTAGTCTCGTCATCGCTTCATGACAACCCGTTTCAAGATATATGAGTCTCAGGCAACTAGGGACTAGAGACGCCGGTTAAGCAGTAAATAATTCCGCACGTGCACATCCTTCTTAACATAATTACAGAACTTTTCTAATATGCGTTTTATATCTCCTGGGCTAATCGCTAAGGAAAATAAAGTATTAATGGGATTTTCCACTCATTCATAAAAAATAAATGCATTTTGCACTTTTGGTCATTCCAAAGAATATAAGCGGCACTAACTAACAATATTATAGAAAATCTAATTCTCGGCCGCTACACCATTTCCATTGACGAAATTGTAATTGTAATTTGTTGGCGTAAAATACGTTGTCCAATCCACGGATACGTAAGGTCAAACTCGTTCGTGAGAACTTTGTATAAATATTAAACATAATTTGTTGAAGTTGGTTTGTAGGGATAAAATAAAAGTACTTTCACCGTGCCTTCTGAATTGGAAATATTTTACACATATATTTTGAATCCGAAATTCTAGTCACATTCAAAGCATTATGGTATCCCCACCACTCCCCATCCCTTCGATTTCTACAAATGTCTACATTCTTTTAGCGAACAATAAGTTCGTTAGAGGTACTACGCCGTTCGTACAATACCATTGCGGAGTAACATTTGCAAAGCCAGTCAAGTTGGAATATTAACTATACTATAAGTTGTCATTGATGATAATAATATAATTTTTTAATTTCCGATCGACTGCGAGCAGTCATCTTGCATCGAGAATAGGGCATCCAAAACCGGACACATTTTGTAAAACCGGTTTTCTCGGTTTTGACACTTTCGGGTAAAACCGGTTTCCGGTTTTTCCGGTTTTGAGAATACGAAAAACCGGTTTTGCTTTATGCATATAACACGTACATTTTGACGAAAGAAATCTAATTTGAAAATAATCCAGTGTGATGAAATAACGTACAATGTGAAGAACACATTAAGATGTAATTTTGTTGTTTTATCAATTCCAATTGTTGTTCGATAAGATTTCAAAGTTATCAACCGCCTAGTAATTTAAAGGGTGACCTGAAAAATAGAGTTCACCAAAATCAAAATTTAAGTCATTTGGCCCCAAAATGATACTACAAAAAACCGGTTTTCGAATGCCTCAAAACCGGTTTTCTGAAAAATATGGAAACCGGTTTTCGGTGATACCGGAAACCGGTTTTGGATGGCCTAATCGAGAAACGCAAGGGTCATGTTTCATTTAACCATTTAAGGTTGAATAGGTAAATTCCATGCCAAATAAGGCGACGAAATTATCTTTAAGAAACCACCCGGTCTAGACTACAAAATTCCAAAACGTAGATTTCCGTCAGCCGCCTGCTCCTTTTTATCACAACCATATTGTGTAGAATTCTATTACATCATACGGTGTTTGAACAAATGAAAGAAAAGCACTGGACCAAGAAAACTTTCCTCTCATTGAACATCTTTTGATCGGATTTTACGTAAGAAGAGAAAAAGTTGGTTGATAGTTTTTCAATAACTTTGGATGGACAAAAAACTCTGTTGCACGCAAGTGAACGGAAGCACATGTCATACTAATCCAGACTATAACAGTGTATTATGTACATGTCTCAAATCCGATATTTGCCACGAGTGGACATTTCTACTATACCCAATGTAAATGCCAATTTCCAAACCTGCCAAAAAAAGTAAATTCTGGAGCTTACACTGAGTCGCATGCATGCATTTAGTGGCCAACGGGCACGACGACGTCCAAAGAGATGCTGACAGTGAAAGGCGAAATATGAAGAGAATTCACTTCTCATTCAAAACCGGAAACTTTTCTTTGCCCAGAAGATCATTGCGTGCCATGGATTTCACTCTGAGAGAAAGTCCGCCGTTCTGAGTTGAACGAGAAAGAAAGTCCAAAAAAGAATCTCCTCTATTCAGAGTTATTTTTAGGGACTGCGCTATTTAGTCTTGAATACAAGTAGCAGTGGTCACCTACAACGTGAGTGACAATTTCTTGTCGTGGTCGCACCGGACAGGTGGTTGGCCAGAACACAGTACACTAATATAGTATGAACGTTCTTACCACACTAGATAAAAGTTAAGGTTAAAGTTACAGATTTTACTTTATATCAGATTCAAGAATTCCAAAAAAACAGTAGTAATTTTAGAAGGGCAGTCCACCTTTTAAATATTCACAACCCCTGTTATAAATTCCGTAATGGAGTGACCGTTAGTCAAACTGACTCCGGTTTCGTAGTATTTGCCTAAATTACCCATGAGGCCGAGTTCATTTCCTCACTACAAAAACCGACTAAGGATTTTCTCGCCTGTGGTATGAATAAATGATGAGGGCCCCTAGTTATGACCAAATCGAAAGAAGTAGTCAAAAGTAACTTCAAAGCTGGATGTAGAGACATGTTATTCTGATTCAAGAGTGGGCTGGTGAATAATATGATACAATATTAAACCATGGAATAACTACATAAAGTACAACTCATGTTTCGGATGAAAATCTGTTTTTATTCTAAATCTAAACCTTCAGTTTGTCAGAATCTCAAATCCGTAATCCAGACAGACAAGTCCAGATGAAGGTGAATTGCTGGCGGCGGGTTAATTATGGGCTGACCCACGGAGCACGTTTACACCTTGGCCTTTGTTTGTACCGACCGCTGATGGCAACTATTTGTGTAATTTCACTGTTTGTGAAACGTGCACGTCTAACTGCGAATGACTTAATTAGTAGAGGTTGAGGAGAAGACAGGCACAGGCAATTAATTCTACAGATCCGATTCATCAATGACAGTTCTTCTTGGCCGCCAACGCATAGTACATCATTGGGAGCCTCCCCCACCTAAAAACTGTCTACAGATTCATATGTTGAGATACATTTATTTGCTCAAATACTAAATCATGAGATGAACATAAAATCTACTACTTCATTAGAAACTTGGTAAATCTGAGTGGGCAAAGGTTAGTACGTAACACTGTTTATATTACATTTAACTTACAGGTTGTAAAGTTTTTCTCCCCGTAGTTCTTCGTTCAAATGACTTGAACCAAACTTTAACAAAGTCGGAGAAATCAACGTTGTAGACTCAAGCAAAACTGCTGGTATGAATTCCTGGGTGAACTCTAAAACTGGCTGTGTACTTTCACCTTTGCGAGTGGTACAGTGTCATTTCCAAATAAAGTTCTAGTTTCAACATTCCCACCCTGACCGGGTAAAAATACGAGACACTTATGTCCATTGGACCAAATTTCCCCCATGCCCTGGTTTAATTTTAAGACACCGCCAACTCATTCGTATTATCGTACAATTACGTCTAGTATTCTCTCGACCCGTATTAAATGCATGATCTCATATGCACCTACATGACAATTGCTAAAATTTGTCTTAGCGATAAGTTCACAGATCTCCTATTCTACCCGGGGTGTTGTGTTACGACACAGAAGAGGGCAATATAGCTTACGCTTTTGTTGGTCTACAATTTTCCTGCTTCTTCCGTCCATTCCTTACACTTACAGGATGAATTTTGTGTGGTGTCTTTGGGCCAAGTTTTCTTACCACGCTTTCTTCTGCAGCCGGCTTAACGCTATTTAAGTTTCCTTTAAATACATATGAAGCACTTTACTCTTCTTTTGTTGTCCTCTCGGTTGGCACTCCATAAAAAATCGACGAATTTTTAGACGTAGTGCTTCGTACTTCTCATACAACTATTTTTTTTTATTGCCTCAATATTTTACTATGTGTGGGAGGAGCGACCTGCTCTACGTATATGAACGAGAAGAAACATGAAGCAAACAATAAAAAGAAAGGCGCGGGGCGACGTAGGTTCCTTGAGTTTGCCCTTCCAATTACAAGTAGGAGAAAGCGCTTTTCTCCAAAAACTTCTTTCAATTTTGCAGTTTGACTTTCAAGTGTGTGGAGTATGGAAATAGAATAATTTAACTCGTTCGACACGACCCACAATCGTAACCAATTTGAATGAAGTCGACCCGGCCTTACCATACCACTCCACATATATTCTATTGTACCCCGTGTCATATTCAATTCATGCATTTAATGTTCTTTGCACATGAGGGACTTGGAGTTTATAAGTACAACGTTAGCCCGCGAGACATTGGAGCTCTGAATTATTACTTGTCTCAAAAGTTATTTGAAATATTATTTCGACTTTGACATTCCACATAAAAGTTTATGACACTCAGAGTTTTATAACTGAGATTGAAGCTTCCGACCATTTCTATCACCAGATATGAACGGTCTCGGAAAAGATGTATGTCTGCAATACATGGTTTGGCCAAGCGTGCCATATTTACTAATCGTAAGTTCCTCACATACTGTTAAAAATGAACCACCAACTCTCATCTCCCTTTGAATATGGACGTGGAGACATAACTCGGCTATTTAATGTTTTAGGATTCAAAATAGAATTGGGAAGGTCGGGAGTATTTTGAGTTAAAGATACATGGGACTTGATGCCAACAAATTTGTAGTCGATCTCGTGGGGTCAGTCGAGTCTGACGATAATTGTATGATTTCACTTATATTTCGCTCGACTTAGTTATAACCAAGAGATCCATGACCTTTATTTTGATGTAAACCGTGCTAGGCCAACAATGCTTTGTATTAACAGAACGTATTATATTTTTACAAGAATGTGCAGATTGCATTCTGTTCAGACCGGATTAGTACTTCAGCAATTGTGAATATGACTGCTGCCAAAAGTATACATGTCCATATTTCCTTTCATATGATCTCCATATTTGATCAATCCTCCGGAAGTCTTCCTACTCAGCCCTGAATGAGAGTTGTGTTTCTACTGCATACACGCTAAATGTAAATATGAATTGATTTACATAGGAAGTAATAGAAACAGTAGTATTATTTGAAATACAGATGTTGTAGATTGCTGGAAGGAACTTTCTCACTTCACACCCACGTCATTCTCTCCCATTATTCTCCCATCCCTTCATCATCTTCCTGAAAGTAATTTTGAAGGAATTGAAGGAAAGTACGGTGTGGAAGAACTTGGCGAATGTTACGTAGAGTGCACCGTACGTGTTCCCCAGGGAATGCGTCGAAAACTAGGAACCAGCGTCCCTTCCCTATTAGTTCTTCCAAGAAATAAGAATGGGGGGAAAGAGAATAAGAAAGAATAAATCTGAAGTCTTGTTTCGTTACTTTTAGCATACAAATAGCATTATTAATCCCAAGGATGAATAAAATCTGTTCCCACAGAGCCTAATCTTTGTTGAACAATTTTTATTATTTCTTCTACTATTACACACACATTGCATAGCTGAATCTGAGCTCTCGCTTTTCTTCCTGTCTCCCACAAAACCAACCTCGAGTGTGGTTTATGGTAAAATCCGCTTACAACTCATACTGTATTCCTTTTGAGTTTGATCATCTAAATGGATCCTTGGGGTATTTTCCAATTTGAGTTACGCAAAACAAAATATATGCGAATATTTCCATCCAGATTGCAACTCATATTTACATTCCTCATCTCTTCTCACATTTAAAAAATCTTCCACACCACCCACCCATACCCCCATTCATTCCTACTTACTTCTACTACGATTTACTCTATTCTCCTAAACTGGAAAATATTTCATCATTATGTAATCTCCACAATCATAATGATGTCCCTACTGGACTATTTGGGTTTGAAATTATTAATACACATTCCTTCCAACTCGGAAATTCCTATAATCTGAACTTCCTCATTGCCTAATACCCATTATACATACTTACCAATTTCGTGTTGTTTATGAGTAATGTAAATACCGTAAATCATGGATTAGAAGAGCGTACTAGTAATTGCGTTCTATAATATTGTATTCTTACATTTGGTGATACTTAGGGTCAGTAGTGCCCACATATGGTTTTATTTTATAGCGTTTCACTTTGGATGATTCTCAAAACTAAACATTGAATTTAAATGTCACGTGATAATAAAATTCTAGATATTTTGACATTTGAAGTCTGGTTACTCTGACCTCAACGACTACATGTCATATAATAAGCTGACTGTACAACATGCCCTGAAAGTCATATTAATTTGTCTTGTCTCCACCACAAACAATATGCAGTGATCAAAGGTTTACAAGACTGTCAAGTTCTAGTCAGTACTGCTACTATTTGTCTGTCCTTATTTTTGGCGTTACGTTATGAAATATGTTTTGAGCTTCAACATGAAGGCAATCAAAACATTTGAATTGAAATCCCATTAACTATTTCATCAGACGCGGTTATGTAGCCAAGTTATGATTCACAAAGTGAAAGTAATTCTGATATTTTAGTAAGGCATTGCACTCTATAACATGGCGGAAAGGTTGGTGTTAATAATAATTCATTTTAACACGATGAAATTGTTTAGGAGGTAGATGAAGAAGCCATGGAAATGGACAGGAAATAAACTTCTGAATTGAAAATGTGGCAAATTGACAAAACGTCAAGGTTTCCGTTACCTACTCTTACTCCTCAATCCACAACATAACACGTTTATTCATACTTACTTGAGTGGGCGAATGATGAAGCAAGAATTGCGGTCGGAACTTATTTTGATGGATTCGAATAATTTAGACAATGCTATTTAAGTCGTTCAAGGAGTAAAGGGTTATGTTTATGACCAAGGATTACGACTTACATAGATTTTGGACAGGTGGAAGACTTGCAATCTGAGAGGGAAGAGAAGTCGAAAGTACTTTTCTCTTTATCACAGGGTTTGACATAATAATATCAGAATACCCTGTATCTGTTTGTCTCTATGAACTCTCTAAACCCTTTATGAGGCTTCAGTCACTTTTATTAGCATCATTTCACTTTATTTTCATATGAATCTTATTACATATATGCGGCCTTTTAGGTGATATTGACTGGTTATTACTCACATTGTATGATTGATACACTCATCATCCATACTTGGTGAGCGTGCAGTAGTTAATACTTTATACCCTCCAGCCACTAAAATCATCATCATTTTCAAAGGCACCGAAGTAAAGCCGGAAACTTGACGCATTTTCGTCCAAGTACGGCCACTAATTAATTTTCCACGATTTCAAATTCTTATGAAAATGGAATGAACATCAATAACGATTTCTCTGTTCTTTTGTTGATCTCACTCTAACAAAATAAACCCCTTCCTTTTTCAGCTAATTCTTTCACACATTCCAACAATTTCAACTGAAATGTTATTTGCACATAGTGCGCGGATCGAGTCGAGTCGAGTTTCGGCCCAACTCGACTCGACTCGAAACTCGACTCGAAAGAATACAAATTGCCGAGTCGAGTTGAAAGGCCAACTCGACTCGACTCGAAATTTTCGAGTTGAACCATCGAATCAGTCATACCAAAAGATATAAATTTGTCCTTCAAACTTTACCATTGATGTTTTACATCTCTGATGATGAAATATCTCATCTTAGAGAGAACCGTATTAAAAATAAAGTATGAACTCAACTTAAAATAATTGGGAAAAGCAAATCTCCGCTCGCCTAAGAAAATACGAGTTCAAGGTAGGAGAGGCGGAAAAAATCATCCTGGCCCTCGGTCTTCTACTCCGGTAGGAAAAAATCGTGACGTGATAATAATATTTGTTGCACTTGATTATTTTTGAGATTTCTGCCAAAACAGAGTACCGAAAATCGTAAACGTGGACAATTTAAAAGAGGGAACAACAATCCTTAAGTCCAGGAAATAAATTCGCACGCCTTATTCCAGTCCCTTTATCCATTTAAAGGACGGAAGACGAAGGAGAGTAGTTTGTACATTACTACATTACAAGTATATGTGTTGTAGAAGGTTTTTCAAACGCGCTTCTGGAACAAACTACAAACGAACCGGCAAGATGGATTTCTTTCATGCTGAAGTCACGCTTCAGGGATTTTAAGCACTGGCTCAGCTCTGTTCGTCAAAATCTGGTCAAATGAACTTTTCCTTCTCATAAACGCCTGAGCCTTGCTATTCTTTTTTTTTTACTCAGTGTCTAAGTTATCGCTCGGGAGAATGAATTCGTCTAATGTAGGAGGTGGATAAAAAGAAAATAATTTTTAAGTCCTTCACAGCTCTGCACACAATCAATAAGTAAGTAGGAGTACTCATGGACGGTTGTAAAAGTTGAGTACAATTTGTTGTGAGTACATGTGCGCGTGTAAGTGTATAATTTCTGCACGTACTTTTAGATCCGCCCATGTCCCTACTGTCAATCCCGCTCACTTGACGTGAGAGAGCTACAGCTACAATTATAATAAATTAGGCGTGACAAGTCTCCTTCAATTTCTATTTCAGCACTTGTTGAAATGCGGGTGGCGCAAGGCTGGTGTTGGTGGATGACGTTGGATTGGACTCGTGTATTTTATCAAATAAGAAGAATGAGGACAATTTAGTTTGGTAACCCTAAGACTTTGTGACAATGAAGATAATGAGGTTGATTAAATCGGCTTAAGACCGATTTCCGCAGGGTATCTTCTCCTCCTAATGCTACTGTTAACCCTCAAACTTGTCAACTAAGAGTGGGGCGAATAGAAAAATGAACGCTTAATAAAGTTGTGAGAAGAGAAAGAGACGAAGAAGTCATCAGAGACAATAAAGAACGATCAATCTTATGATAGTGAGTCTCTCGTGCCTTGTGTCTGTGGTGAAGAGAAAGTAATTAAGTTAACTCCTATTCCAACTACATAGCAAAATCCTAAGAAATTTCTCTCCCACTCAACACCACCCAGTCAAACTGTTGCTCCATACATTGAACCAACCAAAGCAGACTTACTTTCCAAACCAGTTAATTCTAGTACCACTGTATAATATTATCACCGCTTTCTTTATGCGTCAACTTTCTCCCGTTTTTCATTTGACAAGATGATGTGCCATAAGCTTGCATACATATTCCATTTCCCTAACTATTAACTCTATTCTTAAAAACGTCAAGAGATTTTCAACTAACGACTCAAACTTCATACCTGTTCAAATTTCATTAGATTATGCAGATCCGGGCACTAAAGTTAAAGGAAGGAGAGGAAACTTGAGCCTCATGTAGTCTTCCTAAATTCGAACTCTCGAGGTTTAAGTGAAGTATCGGAAGGATGTAAAAATGTAGTATACCACATTATGTGGACCGGATATGCCTTGCCCTACTACTCCCACGATAAGTGAAATTCAATGCACAATGACGTTAATTTGTTGCATGGATTCCCTTTTTGTTAAACTTTTCCTTTCAATTTATATTTAATAGGAATTATGTATGGAGTTAAACGGAGAGAAAAGAGGATTTAACTTTGTGAATTTTAACTGATTTGTGGCTAGGGTAGGCGTCGACTATCATTTATTATGTTTGTTGGAAAATACCTTGACTGAGTTTGTTGCCCTAACTGTATTTGTCACTTCGTTTCTCCTTGTATGGTCGTCAATCCTCAACCAGCCCACCTTCCAAGTATTTATCGAATTACTAATAGATGTGGTTTTCTTCCTATTTGTGCGTATATGTGCATATCTAGACAGAGCTTTCTGTTTGAAGTACATCTCTTCTAACTTGATCATTTTCCATTAGGGGAGGAAAATTAAGTTTCTGACTCAAGAGTGTTGGTGACTAAAAGTTGGTTTTCTGTCTCAAGTACATTACACATAGTTGTGCATGCCAGAGTCTCCCTTACTCTTCGCTATTCACTAATGTAAAGTAGTCGAGTCGAGTATGCGGAAGGCAGACAAGAAACTTTCTCTTCCTCGCTCGCTTCTGAACACTCCACAGAGTTATGCCACAAATATTTAAATTGAATAGAACAACTACCACTAAAGAAAATCGTGGAGAATTTAATGAGCTACACAATTCATTTGCGCATTCTGCATGATTAACTGTTTGTAATACGTGCCCTAGCGACTTAAACCCACTTTCTTTTCAGAAAATTAGTTTCAACATAATGTAGACAATTTCATTCTTAATTTTTAATCACTATAAGTCCATTGTACCATGGCTCTAGTGCCAGCCCAGATGCCTTCGACTTATTGGCTTCAAACTTATTCTGGTCGCCGTTTCAAGGAAGCTTTCTCTATTTGAATTTTTCCTGATAGGGTTCTTTTCCCTATGCCAAATGGAAAGCAAAATTATTATCTTCCAGAAATGTTGTTGCCTTTTACCATGCTCTTCCAGCTAATATCAATTAATGAGTTTCAGTAAAACCTTTCTAATAGGACCACCTTCATGGAAAAGAAAAGTGGTTCCATTTAAATAGGAGATGAACCGATTTGAGAGGACAGTCAACATGTATATCCCATGTCGAAGAACATTTGTTTCGATTATGATTTCCCGTTGGGAATATCGGCCCACTCAATTGTTTCGCTATTTATAATCCATAATTTAGAATCTGACTGACCGTGAAAACATTCTTCAAGGTTCAGACATCTTCAAACTGAAGAGATATTAGGATAGTGCGTAAGGCTAAGAAGCGTGAAAAACGGACTTTCCACTTTTGTTTCTCGCAAGACAAATGTGCTGGAATGGGGTGGACGTAATCGAGTGTGGGTTGTTCAAGTCAATGGTTTGGAAAGAAGTGAAGAAAAAAGCCGTGTGCGGGTTTCACGCAGAAGAAACTTATTAAGAGGGGGCTTTCTTCGTTGGGTCGTCTTGGAACTCTACAATGTATTCAAATACGTGAGAGAGTTTGGATGTGTCTATGTGACCCAGTGTCATATTACACTACTCTACTCCTTACGTGCTTTAACTGTTTATTAGAAACCATTCTTGGACGGAAAGTCTTTCCTGCCCTCACTTTCTTTTCCTTTCTTCTTAAGTATTTCTACTCGAATGGAATAGGTTAGCACACTAAAATCATCTTCCAAAAATCTTTTTGTTTACGTACGCATTCCAGGTTAACTATATTTTTGAAATGATAGGATAGGATACTAATTCGTGCTTGGCACGGAAGGTACCAATAGTAGTAGGAAAATATTTCCGTGGAGGATTACCTCCGTAAGGCAGGCATCATCCATTATCTGTCTGATGAATTGAAACATAGCCTTGGTTAGATAATCGGTGACTGCCTGCACCTAATTTCCAACCTGTCACATACGTGCTACCACTACTCTTAATAATGCAGTTCCTCCTTTCTTCGTTAATGTCAAATTAAAGATGGTCGATTTACCAGTTTTGACTGGACGGTACAAGTACACGGGAGAATGTCATCGTTGGTATTGGGAGTACCATCAGAGTAGTTATGTCTAGGGCGCTGATCTAACAAAGCCGCTGGAATGCAGCATGGAGAGCACTCAGGATATTCTAAATCCTTCAACTCAAGTGTGTCGTACGTACAACTACAACTTGCGTCGTACTACTTTTTTTGTGTACTATGTTCGATTTTATTTACGTTTTCTAGAGCGTCTTAAACTATACGTTTAGATTTCCACAGCACTGAAAAGTTCAAATGTCCAAAAATATAATATAAATGTAAAGGAATCCTGTACTCCTCTGGCAAAGGTTATACTGGAAGGATATTATTTCGGAACGTCGGAGTTCTTTTGGGTCAACTTTTTGTTCAGGTTGGTTGAATGTAGTACTGTCAGCACTTAATGTATTCGGCACTACGACACATTATTGGTCCATTAGCTCTCCTGTCATTCGAATGGGCATCTCTACTCAGGAGTAACCACACGTCAGACCAACTCAGTCCGAGGTGACAACGACGACAAATCCTTTAAAATCAATTACTACGCCATCCACAGAAAGCAAACAAGGGATATTTCTTCGTTCCAAGTGTACGTGTGTACATTACACAGCCATGACATTTCTGAAAACACCCAAACGCTCTCACCTGTTCCTTCCCTTGTCCATTAATTGACATATAATCAGAATATTTTATTTTTCCAGTGACCTCTTACTTTACTCCCAAGGAAACGAATTATCCGGCATAATTTGAATGCTGCACTCGAGTATTTCCCTCCAGATTTTGATAATCACTTACGTATAGCAGCCATACCATGGAAAATATGGGCCAATGTATGCACAATATTACAATCTAGAAAAATCAGTTCAGAAGGTTATGCACTGTGTAGTCCAGAGCCGAAAGTAAAGTCAAGTTGAGTCAGGGAGGTTATTTGCTAACGTAATATATTTGTACAGTGAGTTAAGACTAGGAATTCGATTTAATTTTAGTGAGCCGAGTAGACACTTAATGGTTGAGAGTGTTTGCTTTGTATTACAGGCACTCTCTGAATTTCCAATTGTTTGTCATGCACAGTAGTAATAGTAGTAGAAGGAAGCCGCGGACAGGGGAAAGTTAAGCCATGGGATTTGTAATATTGAGAGAACCTTAAATGTTTCAATGCTCGGAGAATCCACTTTGTATATTTCAGATTGGATCAAATTGAGCAGTTGGAGCTGTTCCAAACTCCAAAAGTAAAGTGCAGAAGTCGGGGTCTTCCTACTATTGTTAAGCTAAATTTACATAAAGGACATTCACGAAGAAATATCGTAGTCAACTTGACTTTTGTTCTTGAAAAGAAATTAATGTCACATACGGTCATTGAGACAACTGAAATGAAATATAGACTCCACTTCTTATGTACATTCCTGCATAAGTACTGCATTCTTTATGCACAATGAGTACGTTTACAATTTTGAATGCATCCAGTGCACAAATTCTAGAACAGTACTCTTTTGAGGCATTTTTGGCAAGCTAACTTAGAAAAGTACATATATACCATGCAGAGAATTTTGAAAGTTTATGAATTTCTTTCATGACCACAACTATAGTCATGAATCCTGATGTGGAATCGCTTTCAAGACGGAGGCATATGGTACATACAGAATCAGTAATTTACCTTTGACTAAAAGTATTGAATGAAATGCTTGACTTGTGTGGAATAATGTGTATTATATTCAAGACCTTTTGACCGTAGATTCTTTCATCGTGTAGATCCGTACCAGAATATGTCTCTACATTTCCAAACTGTTCTGCAGTTGGGGATGAATTTGATACGTTTGTAATCAATACATTGTTCATGAGGAGAATATATTTCATAATAATAGAACGTGTTTGATAATCGTTTGTCAAACGTGAGGGCGTACGTGACGCGTACTCCTCAGTAAGTACTAACACTTGTTCCAATGTTAAACTCAGAAAGAAAGTTCGACATGGCTTATAAATCGTTCAAGTCCTGCATTTCAATTATTTTATTTCTCCTTCTTCCACGTTCTTCAAATTTTATCTCATGACATGCGATGCTTACTTAATCTAATGCAGACATTCTTTACCCGCGGAACCTGTTTTAAATATGATGCACAAGCTTCCATTGCGTAAAATTACCAAAAACAGTCATTCTAGAACTAGATGGAACCTAATAGTAATCGCTGCAGGAAGGACGTCGCCGAAACCTTGCGTGGATTTGTTTGGATTACAATCTCATTTCGATCCTAGTGTGTGAGCTCTCACTCTAAGCGAACCCCATTTACCGTGTTACTTGAGTACGGCAAAAAGAACCCATTTCACATCAGCGAATGCATGATCGAAATTAGATTACGGTTTTGAGATTTACTTGTGTCGATTTTACGAGTCTCTACCAGTTTGTAAAATTGCATTACCTCCTCAAGTATATTAGTCGTTGGATTCATAATTTGAAATTGCAATAAAACAATTACCCAGATTTTTCATATACAAACACAATATGTTGTAATCCGTTGTTATGCTCTACGAAACGTGCTTAGCAAGTCATTTCAAGATACTAATCGTATACGTAGAATGTCTGCATTGGATACACCCTTGCATTGGATAGTGTAAAATTTGAACATGTGAAGTTAGCGGTGGGACAATAAATTATCGTGAGACATTCATTTTTCATAACGTACGCTATCCAGTTTTGTTATTTTAGTGTCGCTCAATATATACAGAAAGAAAAGATTAGTTCCATTCTTTCGTGCTATACCGAATACACGATTACGACCGCATTTTGTAAATTACGAATTACAGTTCAAATTTCTTGAGAATGATTGTTATTATTCAAAATATAGGATACAATGTGAACGCTATAGAAGAATCCAGCACAAAAAAATAGGAATATCGTAAAACTTGTACTGTGATTCTGGGTATGTATTTCTAAAAAGGTAATGTCCGAACATTATTCTAAATTATGCGTTTCACGTTAGATTTCTTCATTTGACCCCGATATCATATGAATGTCCCAGGCTGTCCTGCGAACTCCCTGGTTCTGTTTACAGAAGTCTTACGGTATGAAATTGAAAATAAGTGAATACCTGTTTAGTGTTTGGGCGAGAGGGTTGCTTCGTCGTGGGTGGGTGCAATCAACAGGTGTTTGTGTGGCGGTGGAAATTACACTTGTTCTTAACGTGGTTTGTGTAGGACGTGTGAACTGAAATGATGGTGAGATACTGGTATTTGTGAGGGTGAGGATGAGAAATCCGAGTGGATCGACGGGTGGTGAAAGTAAGAAGAGAAAGAAAACCACTGAACGCCACACTTTCTCTTTAAGTTTGGAATGATAGGAGAGCAGACAGAGAGAGAATAACACGACGAACCGAAGGCCCTGGACTCTTAAATTGTTCCGGCGTGTTTGAGGACGATGAAATTACCCATGGATGCATTTATATGAAAAGTATCTGACGTCATTGTCACGAAAGAGTACTTCCTCCGCCGTCGCCACCACCGCTCCCTTGCCGTCTTTCTCGGGCCCCAAAGTTTTCGAGGGCAGGGAAAAGTATGTCTATCCAATCTGTCCAATTCTTTCCCCGAACAGGACATCCCATACATATTCCCTCGACCGGATCCGCGCATCGCTATGGCATGGGATCCTAAGAATCCCTCAGAACAAAACGGCAATATATTCTACCGCTCTCAAGTCCTTCTAGTCTCATTTTTTACTGTAATTCGGATAAGACAAACTTTCTCCGGGTGCTCAACTCCCCCATAACTACCCCTGCCCCTTCGTTTCGAACCTTTGCTTTTGGTTTTTCTAGCCAATTCTTAACCAACTCCCACTCGGTGACACGTCATCCTAACGTTCACTTACAAACATGCATTTAACACCTGTCTCTGGCGTCTTTTATATTCCATGATCCTAATGAACGAAGCTGTAACTCACAGTTTAGTATGAACTTCGGGGGTGACTGTCTCTGCAGATTCTTGTAATTTGTATGAACATCTGTGAACGATCATACCGAATCGTTTCCAATAAATTCATTCAACTGACGAAAGACAGAAGCGGTTAAGCTAAGAAGGAAACCATTTATGTCAATACAAGGTCAAGTGTAATCGCAGATTAGGATTTCCATCTCGAATACCCAGGTCGGGCACGAATGCGAAGATTACCGTCGGTCGATAAAATGATTCCCTGATTCGTCATTACAAGATCTCCAGTCCCACTTGCACTTAGGTATGTGGAGATTTCAGTACATGCGTTATTTCAACCTTCCGAAATGGGATTCAGTAATTCCTGGGGCAATGAGAAAAAGTGCACTTGCATGATAGTTATATCCGGACCAAAGGATGTGAAGGGTTGGGCATGGTCGAACGGTCCCAGATCAGATTTGGCTGGATTTTGGATTATGATATGCCCAAGACTCGCTGAACGATTTTTGTGAAGGTTAGGTTTCAACCATAAAAGTTAAACCGTTTGGCCGCTAGAAATACATAGGAGGGCATGTGCGGCGCCATGGCGTGTTCGGCGAAGCACATGCCTTCCCGTGTATTTCTAGGGGAAAAATGATTAAACTTTTGAGTTGGAACCTTCACAAAAGTTGTCAATCGGGTCAACGGCTGCGTGCTAAGTGCATTCATGTGTAGTGTACTTAGGCAGGCAAGATATGAAAATTTTCAAGTTTCACTAGTTGCTTATAGTCATCAGAATTTGCTTCAGCTCTGCCCATTTCACGCCTCTAGACAAGAAATTATTCTGTGGTTAAGCTCCACCCATCTTAATTTGCAATGATTTAGATTTAATTCAAATCACTTCTTGGTTTCATACACAAAGGCAAAATGCAATTTGTTCAATCGTTGTTGAGATTTTATTACACAAAAACCATACGTCATCACTGGCTTACGTCGGTGCCTCTGACACATATAAAACTAGAATAAAATTGATCTAAAATTCTATCGGCCATCAAACTGAAGTAGTATATCGATGGTTGAGGTGTATTGGCAGAATGACGGCACGTCATATCTTCAGTGGGCGTACATCCATTCCAATTGAATTGCAGAAAACCGACAAAGTAACTGACTAGTGCTTTAAATTGGTTGGCTTTGGTCGACCAGAGAACACCTACGCCATTTCTTTCAAAATCAATACATCAATTGCAATTGGATGTTAACTACTCACATTCATAAGCCGATTTTTATGAACATAACAATACATTATACATATACAGGGTGACCCGTAAGTAAGTGCACGACTTTGAATGGCTGCTGACAGGCAACCCGTTGGCGGATTCGTATGGGGTTTGCTTTCCTGGATAGCCCCTGCGATTTAAAAAAAATGGGTATCTCACCTTTACATGACCTGCCACTAACTAACGGCAACACGGCCAATTAGCTTCAAACACGGATTTTACTGGGATTTTACCGGGCCACCCTGTATTCTTTGTTATTGAGAACTTCATCCTTTTTACAATTTTATATACAGGGTGTCCCAAAAGAATATACCCAGTTTCAAAAATTTGTAGTTTGCAAAGTATCAATTGGATTTTCAAAAAAA
>JAQGCA010001151.1:0-19358 GCA_034698945.1 Protaphorura quadriocellata
CGGTGACAGACAGACAGACAGACAGACAGACACCAATGACCATTGTATAGCTCAGTCGTTCCGCCTTTCGCAATAAAAGAACTCGAATGGGAAAATATGTAGAAAGAGTAAAAATTCTGCTTCACCTGTATTTAATTTGTTTTGTAAGTACAAACATTTCTATAAAAATGGATGCTGATAGTCGAAAATCTATATGGTTTCTTAGGATTAGAATTTCGACTTTAGTTAAAATGCTTTGCTTGTGCCAGGTCGTTGAGTACAATTAAATTGGAGCAGCTGTTTATAGTACTACTGGTGGTGCTGCAGATAAATATTCCACGAATCATAAATCCTGAGATCTTGAAATGCTTAATTCTCGCAAGCTTTTTAAAAAGAAGCTCGAAACTGTGTTTTACTTGGATGGTACAAGTTCTAAAATAACACTTTCAGCTCTCTGGCACAACTTTGAAATTTCATTTCAAAATTCTGGTGAGCATTCTTCACTTAGGGTATTTGCTTGGATAGGTTTCTCGCAAAAGAAATTAGCTAGTTTCTGGTGACCTGTATGGAGATCCAAAGTGAAAGAACATTTCCGAAAAATGCGAAATCTTGTTGCTAAACCGAATACATTTTAGACTAATTTTGACTCATCTGACCCAATTATATTTTTCAATCAGTGCATTGGCGAATAGGCGTGCGTGAGTCATTGTAGCGCCTTCCTTGATGAACACATTACTCATTTGAACACGAAAGTATTACAATTTATTGCAGGATTTTCCATAAAATGAGGCTGAACCGCAATTTGTGGCGATTTAAGGGCATTGTCCTAATCTATTCCTGCATTCCCACTGCTTCATTAGCGGTGTAGAAATCAACTCGTTCTCATCGGATTGATTTGTCATGCTTATTAGCCATTCCGGTTGCTACAATGGAATCTTTTAGTTTTCCTTCTCCTGTTGTTCTGAAAATAAGTGTCTGATTTTATATTCATATTTCATATTAGCACGCCGGAATTCTACTCGACTGGAGTAATTATATTCTAAAAGAACTATCAATGTGTTCTCTGTGATGTTCAGCTTGCACCACACCGCGCACCGTATCAGTTTAACCCTTATATTTAATCTGATAAATTCAGAGCATCATTCTACATGTGTGAACTGTGAACGTAAAACAAATAATGCATGTTTGTATTGCATTATTTCGCGTTTCATGTGCATTTCGAGGAATCAAATACACGAGGAATCGATGATAAAGGTGCTATTGACAGGAAATCCTAAATCTCTAGACTCCCTCATCCGAAGCGATAAAGTAATTAAAATAGTGAATATTTAATTTCCATTTCTCTGATTATAATCATAATACCGATTGACAAATAGATAGATAGGCAAGCTCGTGCCATTTTTTCGTCGTTTCCGTTTCTATGTGTTTTCCCACGAATGCATGCTACAAAATATTAATTCCAATCTTAGTATTTTACAAACACCATAGGCTCCGAGCCTATTTTAACCCCACCCTTTCCGCAATACATCCCTGAGGGCTACCAGAAAATAGTGAAATGTACATTATGTAGAGAATTCTATTTAAGTAATAGAGAGCTTCTGTCAACATATGTCAATTCGGCTCGTGGTCAAGAATTTTTTACTAGTATAGTAAATCCTACTTTCACCTGTCCTCGGATTTGATTTAACTTCGAGTACGATTCCCAATCCCATGATAAACATCCAGCTCGAGTGTATCGTTATGAACCACCCTGTATATTCATTCCCAAGTGTTCTATGTCGTATCCAACAAATAACCTCATTAATTAATATGCAAAATTGTAGACTAGTAGTGGTTTGGTTTCTGGTTTCCAATATTTCTTAATTTTCTCATCCGTCTGCTTCCTGGGCTTAAGCTTAAGTTTAAAGCTTGCTTAATCAGTGAGTTACTACTTATTCCCATCCCATGCCGATGTCATGTTCATGTCACCCTGAGGCACTCATTATGAGGCATATACCAATTATTCCCAATTCCCATACACATGTGCCAGTGCAAAATACGATACGCGCAATGCAAATATTTTATTTAGCACTGACTATACACTATACTTTGCCGACAGACAATACAAGAGTTGTGTTGTGTCATCTTATGTCCACTCCTTGGATGGTAATATTACAAATTACAAAACTGAGCATTACACATTACACATGTATGATTACGTAGTAGTATTTCTAACACATTTTTGCACATTGTGCTCAGTCCTCTGCAAATTTTCTTGTAGTATTTGTTTCTGTTACTGATGGACATTCACAATTTCCTTGTATGACTGCCTTCGTTTTCCGTCACCACCGGTCGTCGTATGAATGAATGAGAGCGCATTAATTTATGCATGAGTTAGTTGAGTTTGAGTATGTGGTGTGAGTGTGACATGAGTCGAATAAATAATTCGGGGATTAAAGGAGTGTCATTAAACTCGTTCTAGTCTCATAGCATTAGCATTAGTCGCATAATACAACTTGCTCCTGGTCCACTCTCCGCATTACATTGCACTGCATTTATTTAATACTCGTCTTCAAGGTGACCAACCGTCCTCTTAAGGTCTTGAGCCTCTCAATTCCGTTTTTTCACTTTTTATCACATTTTTGGAATTTTTAGTAAAATGTCGATTTTGACATAAAAATCATTGTTTTGGTAAAAAGTTTCCTGTTCTACGCTGTCACTTAGCGTCTGTACTTGTGTACTACATTTTTCTTTAATTCTGGTGCTCAAATTAAGTGACCAACTGCAAGAACTCTAAACGTATTGAACTTTTGAAATTTTTTTTTCCATCCCTCTTTCGATTTTATGAACTTTTATTGACGTCGAGGAAATTCCCTTTTAAATAAAAATTGTTCCTAATGAATCAGCTGTGTGACTGTGTGTGCATTTTATATGCACTGTATATACTTTCCATTCAATTCAAAAGGTAACCATAATTTAATACTTGACATTGACAGTAATTATTGAGCTTCGAAAACTCTGAAATTGTATAAAATGTTGCTTCTAGTACGTCCCAATTCCGATATTTTGGCAGAATATATTTGTCCATTAATTGTGACACACTTTGAATACTACATAATTTTGTACAATCCGACTGATTGAGTTTCTGACTGAAATTCTCGCCCATAATAAAAGCAATTTCTACATTTCTATTTTTCTGTTAACTTTGAGATGCCGTCCATCAATTCCAGACATAAATGTTGATTTCAGAATTCCAATTTACATCGACTACAACAGGAAGTGGGTGTGAAAATTAAATTCTGATGTGAAATCAAATTGGCTGCAAAAAAGAGTGGTCCAAACTCACGTATAAATGGTACGAACGTTCATTAATTACTCGTCACATCATTACCAATTTATCCATCAGCACCCTCAGTGTTAAGTGTCATCGAGCCATGTGTTCAGGCAAATGGTGTCATGTTTTTTCAGTGCTTGAAGTGAAACAAAAACCGTCTAGAGTCTAGACTCTAGGCCAGACTGTGAAAATAAATATTGGGTGTTGTGGTTGTGATTTTTGTGTAAATAAAATTTTGGTCCACCCTGTAAGATGATTTGATTATTGAGTTGAAGTCAAAAAGGGCCCGGGCTCGAGGACCACATGCGTCTTGAGTGAGTGAAAGCCAATTGCCCATCTTCCTTCAAAAAAAAATCTCAAGAAGTGATTCAGTGATGAGAACTGTGAATAGTGAATGCTATTAATTTCTACCACAAATTATGTAATTCTAATTGTGATAATTAAATCTAGAAGATAATTAACAGTTAAATATAAAAATTATGTGTGCACAATTTCAATATCGGATTTTAAGTTGATATCGTTACATTACTAGGGAATTGTGTAAAACTTACAAGTCCGACCCGGTCACTAAACATTTTGTGACCCCTACCTGACCCTGACCCAAAATACTACACTGGTATTAAGCGGAAAACTAACGAAAGCACTGATGATGATGAGGTGACGACGTACGTTCACTCTGTTAATATTCAAGACTTTGGACTACTTAATTACTTTTATTTTTTACTGAATAATACCAAATACTGAATTTTGAATTTGACAGAAGAAGACTAAAAATTGGACGAAATTTGGAGAATCCCGCAAGGAATCTCAGCAGTGGCTGGAGTCTGGATTGACTGACTGATTGTGCCAAATCAAAATACTCGTCATCAGCTCAGCAGTGAATCGTAATTACCAATTATACCTACGATGGATGTGGAATTTGTTTTAAATATCAAAATTCCCTTAATTAAATAGGTTTTAATAGTAGGTTTCAATTTAATTAACAATTTTCTCTTTAGGTTTAATCCTATGCTGAGGTGGATGTTGACTAAATTTTCGGGTTAGAATATTTTAGGTT
Source organism: Protaphorura quadriocellata (assembly GCA_034698945.1). Taxonomy (NCBI): domain Eukaryota; kingdom Metazoa; phylum Arthropoda; class Collembola; order Poduromorpha; family Onychiuridae; genus Protaphorura; species Protaphorura quadriocellata. The sequence continues at coordinate 4,350 of JAQGCA010001151.1, forward strand.
AGTTGGATTTTATTCAGGAATTTCTCGGTTCAATTGGGATTGGAATTTCGGAATCAGTCATAAAGCATAGAGAAAGTGCAATTTGGACTGGCTAGATTCCCTGAAAGTTTATTTTTTTTAACTGGACGAGCTTATAGAAAAGAAATTGTTCAGTAAGTTTGGAGTGCTTAGATTTTTCAGCACACAACTCATAAAGAGTGATGGTATCATTTGTATGATTTTTTGCGTACTATTTCCGTTTTGAAATCTCATTTATAAATCTCCAAAGTCGTTGATTACCGAAATATAGAAGTTTCTGATTATTTCTGATGCTGAGAATAAGTACAATTTCAATTCCCTAAACGTATCTGCGGCAGAGAGTGCCGTTTTTCATGAACAAAGTTAACAGTGCGAGAGAGTTAAATCTATTCTCAATAAACTTTAGAGGTTACGGATTTGTCTATTTGTTATAAAGCTTACAATGAACATGATAAGATAAGAAAGGATTCACTGAACAAATATTTAGAAATTGTCACTCATATAATATGTAGCTTGTGTGGTACCCGACAATACGTTTATGAACGGAAACCAGGATTTATACACAAAAATAGATAAGAAAGGAACAAACAAGTAAAGGTTAAATTTTTATTAATTTAAAATGAGCTTGACAATACTTTGAGACCGCTGTATTTTAATATATAAAGTAGCAACGTCTCAACAGAAATGTCTGAGTGCCCTGAGTCGAATAAATTGGGAGTATAACCACTTCCAAATTAGAAATTTGCTGATTATTGCTTTCATTATAACGGTGTGAAGGCGTTTCAAGTTTATATTGAGAAAGAGTCAAATGGCGGAGAGGGAAATGCCGTTTGTATGACGATAAGGTCGGACTTAAGTCTGCTTTTGAATTAAATAAGTCTTTTTGGTAAAAATAGATGGACAAGTGGTTCGGTGTGGTTTAATTGTTCCTATTAATTCAATTTATTTTGCTAATAAAATTTTTCACAAGAAAACTAAACTTAGAATTATTAGGTCTACCACTCTACCAGGAGAATAGAATACAATTATTGTCCGTCTCAGTAATATCAATATGCCTAATTTTTTAAGGATTGAACTCTTCAATTAGTTGTTACTTCACTATTGCGAATTGCTATTCTTTGACAAACTCGAAACCGAATTCTATTTTCGAAGCACTGACAAAATGTCAACGACCAAATATTATATTCCAGGTATTCAATCCAGGACTGAAGTAAAGTATTACATTCGAACGAATGACTTTGTGTTGAATCAAGATATGTCTCACCAATCTCTCCCGCCGATGGTTCCTGAAAATCCTCCGGTAACTGTAAGGAGACCACCGCCGGAAAATAAAAGGTCTCTTCTGTTATCCAATGAAGAGAATCAAAGCATATTTGACATACTTGGGAAGGGACGACAAGTAAGGAATTCATATTTCAACAGTTTTGTTTTGTCTAGAATATTAAAGTTTGGTTACGCAATCGTAATTTTTCACTAACCACAGAAATCACAATTCAGGGATACATTTTCTTTTTAATATTCGTCCTCCAGTTGCCCATCCCGTCCTCAAGGTTTAATACATAATTTGAAGAGAATCAGTTTTCCAGTTATGTTTCAAAATAGAAATTGTAGAAAGGTAAAGGGTCGTTCGTACTCGAAACAGCCTACAATCTGAAATTTGTCACACGAGATTTTCTGAGAAAACGTGACAAATTCGAATTCAACTGAAATATGCATTTGAGAATCTGTAGGGCGCCATTTTCCGAAGGACATATTCTAAAGAAAGCCGTTCTCTTTATTTGAATACAAATGTATTTTGTGGTTACTGGTCAGTGAAAAACTAATGTTTCTATCGCCTATTCGTGAATAACCACCTAAACCTAAATTTTCTATATTTTTTGTAGACCCTGTCAACTGCAGTTGCACAATTACTTGTTCCAACACCTGATCAACAAAGATGGCAGATCAAGGACACTGGTGCTCTATGTCTCGTGAGGGATACGACAAAGAAGTCATATTTTATACAAGCCATTTCACTCCGTTCAAAAAGTATGGTGTTCCGGCAGGAAGTCTACAATCAGTTTGATTATCTCATGCCACAGCCTTGGTTCCTCACTTTTGAGGGTGATGTGAGTCAATCTTGCTGTCCTTATCTTTATTTTCTTATGATGGAATAATATCATATCCCCATTCCCGTTTATGAATCGGTGTGTTCGTTTACATCCGGTTATCTTGAAAAGACATCAGAGACAGTAAAAGTTTCGTACCGAGTACTATTAGTACGAATGAAGGAAGTCGATAATGTATTTTAGAAACTTCCTTCCTTTTCACCGGAAGGTGAAATTAAGCCGAATTTATATTACTTTGGCTTCTTTCATCCGCTCTATTGTTTTGACTCATAAATATTTTTGTATCACATCGAATGTGAAAGTTTGTGAATCTACAACATGTACCAAGTCTCATGACTGTTTTATTGTCTGCGGCTTCCGATGAGAAATTTTCTCCTTAATGGATATATGTATTATTAGCTAAACGCAGTACGGTGTACTCTGAAACCTCGGCGTAAGATTCCTTCCAATTCTAACATGACGGTCTATCTCGGATGCATTAAACAAACTGGCGGAGCAGACACACAAGCATATTATGGATATTCAATTTTAAAATTCCCTTATAAACTTTTTTGTCACCCAAATGTATCAATGTAAATCACTGTCTAGACGGATGTAAGCACACAGTAGAATTACTGTTCTCACTACAACAGTATACGCTAATTGATTTCTACTTCTTTCAGAGTTCTATGGTTGGCATTAATTTTGCTGACCGAGTCGAGGCTTCAAATTTTAAGGATGTTCTGGACAACAAGTTGGAGTCTAAAAGGCAGCGTAGATATGGTAAGTTGGATAACAAATTTCAATTTTGCTGTCAATGTGTGATGTGTCTGGAAAGTTAAGAGACGGAATTTGCAAAGCAAATGGTAGGGCAGGTCAAAAGACTGATGGATAGATAATAATCAAATTCAAATCCCAATAATGCAAATCTGGAGCAATCCCTGCGCACCTTTTACACGGAGTACTTTACTGATAAAATTGCTAATGCACTGGACGTATAATTGGAGTTGACCGAGTATATACGCGAATACAGGAATATTGGTTCAACTTGATAGGTTTCTTTCCTGTACCGTTGCCTAATTAAATTAGCTTCTTTCGTCATCATCATAGAGAGTTTGAAGTTAGAGTTCCGTGGAATGAAAGTTTCCGTCAGTCATTTCTATTTTGAGTTTTAGGGGCAGAGCTTCGCATCATTCTCTTTATGTGAATTCCGAATCCCAGTTAGTAATCTCACCTGTCATTTCTGACTGACGATTTTTAATTTTACGACTTGAGCTTGTGATTCATGGTTTTAGTTTTACCGTTTTAACTTTTAATTTCTGTGAGTAATTATGAGTAGAAGAAATAGTTCAAAGAGGAATTCTGGTTCTGGTAGTACGTTAGCGTTTAAGATCACTTCTATTTTCGATTGGGTTTTTAGTGGTGAAAGCGACAATCCGCCGGAATCTGGTATGAGGACACGCAAATTATGTGCTAATAATCTTAAGCTAAATTAATTAATTCATTAATCCCAAATTATTCTGTTTTCATTTTTTTTCAGAACGCCGTAGCCGTGTGATAGAGAATCAAAACTTTGTTCAACCTCCACAACAGCCAAACTTGGCATACTCCGCCTCAGATCGTAAGGTTCCAAATGGGACTGGTACAACGATCACTTCGACCTATAATTTCCCCATAAAGAAGGAAAGTAAAAAACAGATAAAGGCAAAGGCGAAAGACAAGAAGAAATTATTTAGGAAAGAAGACATTGGAAATCCAATGAACTTTCGTCATGTTCAACATGTTGGTTGGGACCCTGCCCGAGGATTTGACTTGGCTGGTGTTGATAAGGATTTTGAAGCATTTTTTCAGAAGGCTGGCGTTTCTCACAATCAACTCGAAGACGAAGGGACCAGAGAGTTTATTTATAAGTAAGATAACTATATTCTAGAAGTATTCCCCTGAAGATTTCAATCGAAAGCTTTGACCCGAGAATATAGAAACAAAAATCTCAAAAATATTTTTCGAAAGAAGCAATTTGAATAGTTGAACGTAATGCGGTTATGGTGATAATATTAGAAACTCAAAATAAACGTAATAGCTTCTTAGACAGTCTATTAAATATACCTGTCCATTTCTCTCAAAAATTAGTTTTTGACGTATGAAATTCACTTGGTCGAAATTTTCGAATTGAGATTTCGGTTTCTAGATTTCCAAGATTATATCGTTTACAAATGATTGCTTTGAATTGATACCGGCTGATCGTTTTCGACAAGAAAGATGCGAAATCCACCTGCTAAATATTTGGAAAAATTGATCGCCAAGCTTCTAGTCTTTCGCATTTAAGGATTCTGATTTTTTCCCTAGTTTTATCGAAACACACGGAGGAATGGAAGCCATAAAACAAGAAGTCACTGGAGGCCGTGTCGCACCACCTCCACCCTCAATACAAGCGGGTCCGAATTACCCGCCTCCACCTGTCCCTGCACGACATCCGTCAATTCCATCTGTGTATCCGACTTCAGTGCCTGGAGGAAAGTCTGCTGCCCCACCTCCGCCACCTTCCCGCCCGGTACCACCCGCGCCTCCGCCCTCAACATATCCGAGTGCTGTTCCACCTCCACCGATACGAACAATGAACTTCCCTCAACAATCCTCATCGTCACCAAAAATCTCACACAAAATTGGAAATGGAACTGCTCCACCGCCACCGCCACCACCACCCCCAATGGGAGCTGGAATCCCACCCCCACCTCCACTCATTCCCTCTTATCAATCTCAAGGAGATGGAGGGTCTGATTCTGGTTTCAGTAATTCAAGTACGAGACAACCACCTCAAGTAGAATCAGAAGATGAGAGGTCGGCCCTTATGAAACAAATTCAAATGGGAATATCTCTGAAGGTGGGTTAAGGGTTTCGCCAATTTGCGTCTTAATATTCTATGATTTTGCAATAATCAGTTGCGGTTTTATTTTTAGAAAGTTGATCCGGAACAAGCCAAAAAGCCCTCAGCGTCATTATCAGACTGTCTCAATCAAATTAAAACTGGAGTGGATCTCAAACGGGTACGTTTAAGTTTGTAGTGTACAAAAATAATTTCTTTTCTGTTCTTTTCTTCGTATTGCTTCCAAGAGTTAACTGGCGTATAAACTACAAGCGTATGTGTAGTGTGTACATACAATTTCAAACAGGTCGATCAAATAGAAAACAATTATAGATTTGAATTTGAAACTCATGAATTTGAGCAGGAGTTTGCCCGTAGTCTGTGCAATTAGGATAAGATGAGTTGTCAATACAATATGCCCAGTATTAGTTCTCATTAGGTTTGGATTACTTTTTAGGTTCCGGAAACGGCGAAACAGAGCGCACCCGTGGACGCTAAAGATGGTTTGGCTGGTGCATTAGCTCGCGCGTTGGCGGAGCGTTCTCGAGCAATTCATCCAGACTCTTCAGATTCGGATGCTGAAGAGGAGGAACCTTTCGATGAGGATGAGTGGGATTAATAATTTTTAATGAAGATGTGGATCAGATAAGATAAAAAACTAAATCCATAAATAAACACGTTATGCACACACTACTCACATTCGGCAATATTAAAGTAATAATGTACGTATACTTATAACACTAAATTAATAAAAACAATTATTACGACTCGAATTTGGTTACAAAAGTATGGTTTACCTTTACTGTGCTATGATGGCTTACGAGTTTTAACCAGGGTCCAGACAGAAACACCCATGGAATTATAATCTTAAGCGCAGTCGGGTTTATTTTTCTCGTAGAAAGTTTCTGTTCAATCTGACTTTTGTTAGACTTGAATAATTAGCTGAACTTGGACTACTGACCAGATTTAACAAGTCCTTATTTTGCGAACCGTCACAGCACAAGTGGAAGGAATGATTGCATTTTTATTAAACTTACATTTCGTCAAAGCGTTAAATGAACTTCTGATGTGATCTCATTAAACTACTATCCAAATTAGCGTAAACGAATCCGTTTAAATACCATTAGTAATCATCAGAGTTTATTAAAAATTGGGACTCAATCGCGGCAGCCGCCTTTAAGACTCAGTATGCGATAACGATGGTATTTACTGTAGATATTGCAATGCTTCAGAAACTGGGTCATTCGTCATGGTATTGTGTGTGTATTAGAATTTACGCAAGTCGCAGTCGTATTTGCGATAACCAAATCTCGAAATGTTTTATCTTATCGAATTAACTCGGATAGGACTTATCGACCAACACTACTGACAAGGTTCTGCTTCACCAGCCCTTGACTCGTAATTTTAGTTCTACGATACATGACTAAAATATTACAAAATAATTATCACTTATTTCCGTCGTCCATATTTAATATCACCTTCTTGAAATTTTGGTGGATTTACTGAATTCGAAATGATTCCGGGTCAGTTTTACATACCGCAGCAGGCACCCTTGCCCCGCATATCCGGTGCAGCACCGCAATCGCCACTTACATCAACGCTTCAAAGAAAACCTTCATCGACGAAGAAGAAAATGCCAACAAATTCCCCGTCAGTTCTGCTAACAACTGACGAGAATGAAATCGTTTACAGTATATTAGGCAAAGGACGACAGGTCAGCTCTTTTAAATGGAAGTCGTTTTAGAATTATGAAATCAACTCTAATTTTATTTGACCTCCCACAGACTTTATCGACTGCTGTAGTTCAATTTCTAATTCCTGCGGAAGACTCGAGAAGATGGAAACTTCAAGAAGTTGGAGTTTTATGCTTTGTCAGGGATTCTGGAATGAAGTCGTATTTCCTGGAAATTATTTCTCTGAGAATGCATCGTGTCATCTTTAGTCAAGAGATTTATGATGAATTTGGCTATCGAAAACCTAGGAATACATTTCTTACGTTTGAGGGAGACGTACGAACAAATAATTTTTCATTTAATTCCGTCTAGATTATTGACCTTTAAATTTGCAATCTTGGATGATTGGCTGGTTTCGCGGTGAATAGTTGCCGTGTAACGGGCCATGGGAAAATTGCTTCGGTCCATTAGGTTTAATTATTATTGTAATATTTCAGAATTTTACGATTGGATTGAATTTTGCGTCGGAACAAGAAATCCTATCTTTCCAAGCCGTATTGGACGACAAAATGGCAGCAAAACGAGAACGAATAGGTATGGGAAATGCTTACAACTAAGGAACAAGCCCAGATGATGTCAAAACCAATCTGAGTGGTCATATAAGTACAAATAAAGCCATTTTTAGGGATAAAAGCTTCTCCAATTAAAAATTTCAAAACTGCCTATGCAACCATGGGCTTCCAGACACATTGTACTGGGACTGGGACCTCCATAAAATTTTCAACTCTGTCAATGGTTGGCTATCGCTCGGAAAGTAATTTAGTGTTATGTATTTTTATAAATCTTGGCATTTAAGACCGCCCTAACCAAGAAACTAGCATTGAGGTTTATCTAAATTTTTGTTTGGGTTGATCGTTGACCTCCTTAGAAAGGCCATCTGAGTTTTACACGAAATAGTGACTAGGTAGCTATAATCCAACCATATTTGCTGCTGAATCCTTGGGCGGTTAAATGTTTCATATACTTCCAATTAATACAATTCACCTTTTACACTCTAGCTCTACGGCAATCCAGAATTTTTGAAATTCAAAATCCTCAATATACACACCAGCAACAAGCTACTCCACAATTCCATTCGGACTCTGTGCCTTCTCCAGGCCTTCATCGACGAACAACTTCTTTCGACAATAAACTCGATTTTGGAATGCAAGGACGGCCACCACCAATGCAATCTTCAACAAACCAACCAGTGAAGCAAGACTCCGTGGCTTTTCGAAACAATAGTCGCGGCGGACGAAGGCGAAAATCAAGCAAGAGCAAACCGAAGAAAAAAGTTTTGACAAAAAGTGATATTGGGAATCCCATGGATTTTCGAATCGTCCTCCATGCTGGCCTTGACAATGAACGTGGATTTGTAGTGGATAATTACATGGACGAAAAATTCAGTAAACTCTTTCATATGGCCGGCGTAACGGACAAGGAATTGGAAGACAAAAATACGCGTGACTTTATAATAGAGTAAGCGCACATTTCTTATTTAACTGATTGTTCAGTGTCACGAGCATAATCTGACCGGTATGGCAAATGCGATTTGTCGGAGATATATCCAGCCACAAATCGTTAGGAGATGGAACTACTACTACTATATCCGCGACATGAGAACATAACGTACGTTTATTAATAATTCATTACAGTTTTATTCAGAATTATGATGATGAACCCCGATCCGCTGTCGGAGCGGGTAAACATGGTGGGAATTCTCCCGGAGCCGGACTAGGAGCCACTCTTACCGCTCCACCACCCCCTCCGATGGTCACAAGAAGCCCTTCAAGCAATGTTCGACACCCACCACCAGTCCCTGCCAGACAAACGCCACCTCCGAAACCAATGTCTACTAAGAAAATGTCTATAAAATCCACAACGCTCCCTTTCGGTCAAACCAGTACTCTACCATCTCCAACTTTTCAAAATAAGGTCACAATACAGCCAATTCGTCAAAATGAAATACCGTCCCCACCACCGCCACCTCCACTCATTATCTCTGGAGGTAGTGGAAACAAAATACCAGTACCGCCTCCGCCTCCGTTAATGACCTCTAATAATACGGTTCCACCACCGCCGCCACCTCCGATGGGACCGTTGTCTTCACCTGGCGGTTTCAAATCACATACTGTGACTGATTCTCCTGGAGAATCAAGAAAGTTACCACCAGTGGAGGATGAGCGCTCAGCACTGATGAAACAAATTCAGGATGGGAAGAAATTGAAGGTAACATTTGGAAACTTTAGATTTTTATTTCAAAGCCCTCCTTCACGAAGAAATTATCCCTGACATTTGTAATTGTTACCTTCGACGGGCAATGAATTTATAACCTCTTGTGAAAATTATAAACACTATCTTGTTCACACGCTGTTGCATACGAATCTCGTAAATTGAGAGAAGTGTACAAAATAAGTCTCTAGTCACTACTTAATTTAAGTATTGTTGAATTCTAATTTATAATTCATACAGAAAGTGGACGTTGAACCAGTAGCGAAAAGAATGGGCGGTGGACTTCTATTGGATCAAATTAAAGGCGGTGTCGATTTGAAGAAGGTAATCATCCAGAATTTTCAGTATTGACTAATACTATTTTTCTATTAGCCGGATAAAGAATAAATTTATTTCTATAGGTTTCTGACACGGTGAGACCTCCGCCTCCAGATTCTATGGATGGATTAGCGGGTGCATTGGCACGAGGTTCAAAACTTACTGTAACACTTTAAGTGTTAGTTTATACTTAAATTTTAGCAAAATCAATCTTGTCTTTTAAAATTCTAGCGTTGGCTGAACGTAAAGGTGCTATCAATCCTGATACTTCGGGAAGTGAAAGCGACAATGACGACGACGATGCTTTTGATGAAGATGAATGGGAGTAACTATAATTTAGAAAAGAAACTGTCCTTAAGCCCATGACTGATGTCCTTTAACTTGAATAGCTGTAACAAGTGTGGATCCGTTCAGTGCGATGGCTCGGAAAGTTACGGTTACGGTAAACTCCTTATATGTGTACAGTAATGTTTTATTACACATATATGGTAAACTCAGAAATTGTAAAATGTAGATATAGTAGTGAGTTGTAAGTAGTAAATGTGAATTAAGTATTCTGCTGAGTAGTATGGCGTTCTCTAAACTCTAAAACAAATGGTACATTTTTACTACGCATGTGACTATTAATAAAACTATTTGGCTGAGGAAAGAGAATCACTAGATAATTTGAATTTCTGTCAAGGTACCTCAAATATTTATTTCCCGACGCAATTCCTCACAATTCTAACCTGAACGCAGGTTTGGTTTAACTTTTATAATAATTTATTTATTTCTATAAAACTTACAGAAGACATATAAAGAATATCGAGATCGGTATCGGTATCGAGATCAATTAGCATAAAGTTAATTTGAAATGTTCGATATTCTATATTTTGCTGTCATGAAGTAACAAGTAGAAACAGCAATATTAACTAAGAGAATTCCTTGAGAGCTAATGGAATGGGTGAAAAACTCACGTCGTAGGTAATAAGGCACATTTTGTAGCATAGTAGACAGAGTGTTCATTGGAATTTGAACCCAGCTTTTTTAGACGAGTGGCGATTACCATGGAATGGGTAAAGGTCACGACCTTCCCTCGCCTCACATTTATCTTTCCCCTCTCCATTTGTCATTGTTTCTTCGGCAGCAGACAGTTTGACGTACTCCTCAAATGTTTTGTCGCTCATCAGCACTGGTACTGGAAGTTCTGGCCCGGTCACCAATTTCTTGCTTGGAGCATTATGTTGGGCTGTTTGGGTCAAACTTTTTCTTCCATGATTGAAGCGTGACACAATGGACTGATATATGGGCAACACATGAGAATTGTGTCCTCTAATTTTGCACTCAATCAAACTGATCATAAAAAGAGCTTCTTCCTTGATAGTTGGCTCATAGTCATCACAGTTTAGAACAATCCACTCTGTAAAATCCAATAGAATCAACAACGCCTGTTGCATAATTTGACCAATTCTTTGCAATCGACCATTTGAATGTTTGGATGGCCGTGTTTCTTTAAAACTGAGCATCAAAGTGACAAGAGTCCTGTACACGAGTATTTGTTCCCCCGTTCTCTCTTGAAATTTTTCAGACTCTTTATTCTGAAGTGTCGTCAAAACGAAAGCATAGAATTTCATAGAAAATATTGTCGGGCATTCCCACTCACTCTTCGCAGATAACAGTACATCACTGACTAATTTGTATATGGTGATTTTCTGGTAACTCTGTCTTTTTAATACGACGTCCATCAAAAACGATAACAAGTTACCCCATTCAGTAACGCAAGCATTAGTCACCCAATTCAGCATACTTTTTGTTAATTTCCCATACAAGTCAATTTTCGGTGTAGAATCTTTCCAGCACTTGTCCGCATTGGAGAGGAATTCCTGAATTTGTTCTCGCATTTGATTGTTAGAGCGGATATAAATGAATCCGAGTTCGATAAGGGTAAATGTTCCAAGTGTATTTACTACACTCGTCGATGAAAATGAAATGGTCTTTCCATTAGTATTTCCCTCATTGATCATTTCCATGGTTTTGAGGCACATCTCACGAACGAGCATAAAAGGTCCAACTTTTCCGGCGGGGATTCTAAAGTATGTGAAGATAAGCATAGAACGCAAGAAATCCACGAAACTATAAGTCTCGTCTTGGTTCAACGCAAAAATGATTAATTGCTGATAGATGGCAATCAGTTTTGTCAATTTTTCAAACTTCTCTAGTTTAACGGCTTCATCTATTGAGTCTTGTAGGATTTTCTGAACCACGTCAAACTCGGCTAGTTCCTCACACACAAGGAGGGGCAGTCCTTTGGCGATATAGTCGCACATGGGATCAAGTTCGTGAACAGTAGTGAGAATCCGAAGTAGAACCTCTTCGATAACAGTAGTCAATTTGGGAATTGTTGATAGGACTCCAATTTGCGGGAGACTTTCAGCCTCAGAGGGCAAGGCATATGGGAGATTTAGGAAAACTTTCACGCGGTGAAGTGCCTTGAAATACTGACTTCGAAGTGATGTCTGCAAAATTGTCTTGATGGCGTCCAATGCATTTTGAAAGCAAAGACTGTAGAGAATTTCATCGTACTGAAAACAAAAATGTGATCAAGATTAAGAACTAAAATACAATTAGATATTATGATTGCATCGTAAGTGCTAACTCAATTGTCACTATTCTAAATGAAACAATCGGCAAACGAAGTATTGTCTTTTAGGCACTAGTCAATATTCCGCTCAGATCATTCTGAAATTAGTTTGGCGTACTGTCTTTCCGGGAAATAAATTAAACATTGTAACATTTGGAAAATTGAAACATTAGAATGTGAATCGAATATAATTTGAATGAATTATAGGAGTACAGTCACAAAGTTGTACAATTTTATAAAAATGTTCGACAATTCAAAGATTTAAATGGTGATCCCAGTGCAGTGGGATGGGATTACCTCTCAGAATACTACCGTCGTAACCGTAGTACTTCCTATCTCGTAGTACTTCATGCCTAGGATGGGTGTACTACAATATTCGTTCGTATGTTTTATACTTTGTTAAATACAGTTAGGTTATGCAGGTCAAGCCCAAGGCGTCTAAGGGGAGCGAAGCATCCTCTTAGTGGGGTCGTGGGCCAGAGCTAGAGCTCAGGCGGAGTTCGGGGCAGCGCCCCGACCATAAAAGAAAAACATCTAATCCACGCAACGAAACCACTGTAGTATACTGCGGTATTGCACCCATTCTTGGAGGAAGTACTACGGTAGTACGCCAATCTAAGCAGGAAGTACTATCGTAATCGCAGTACACCCATCGACCCATCCGAGGAAATAGTACGGTTATATTTTCTGACGATCGTACACTCACCGTCCTAGGCAAGAAGTATTACGGTAGTACACGCATCCGCCAGTACGTACAGCCTGCTACACCGTGGACAGAAAGAAGGTTGAAAATTATATTAATGTTCGAATGAGGTGTATGTGAACGTTATTTGTTTCAAATGTAATGATACCACAAGTAAGCCGTCATCTTGACGCTAACAATTCTAGGCCAGGAAAAATAATTTAGTACTCCGGAGTTTCGGCTTGTCGGTCTGAAATTTTTGCCAATAAATCGTAAAACCTAATGTATCGTCACGGAAGGATAATGTCATCAAAAGATCTTACATATACTATGCCTTCCGGGGTTGTCTCGATTTCGATAGCTCCAATCTTTGTTGAAATAAGATTCAACTCATTACTGAATTCATCTTTAGCGAATATAGAATGCACACCGTTGGCGAAAATCTGTTTTATCCATTCGTCTTTGTGATCAGCAAGTTGCTGGCTCTTTAGCAAACTCAGAATCATTTTCTTCTCTCTGAAGGTTAGCCCTCTAGTCCCTTCCAATTTGTTGGCAGTAGACTCTGACTCTGACTGATTGTTGGAATTCCCATCAGGTGGGTGTGACTCGACTCTGTTCATTTTCTTGGCCAATGATGAAGCTCTCTTGACCAGCTCTGTTGCAACTTGGACGGTAGCATTCGGTGCCACCAAATTTTCAATAACTTGAAGACCGCATTCGATCTCCACAACATTCGGATAATCTAAGAATGCTTGAAACCATTCATCTTGATATCGCTTACGCGTTCCAAACACTGTGATGAGTTCACAGAATTGTTCAAACGAATTGATGGACATTTTGAAGTCCTCGAAAGTCATTCTTGGTTTGAGTCGAGAATATTCAGTCGTCACAGCAAGTAGGGCAGAATAGCACTTGGATCTAGCATTGATAATTTTGGAATTCTTTTCGATAAGTAGCTTTGACACGTAAGCGCAACTCCCAATATAGTCCAGACTGGAAGCTTCAAATGGAGTACACATATTTTGTTTTGAGAGCGTGTCGAGTATGCCTTGTAGAAACTCTAACACCTCGATGCTAACGGGTAATGAAGCAGAACCTTTCGAGGTTTCAAATCCGGTTTGGAAAATTTCCCGTGTCCGTAAAGCATTTTGATCAGTCGGGTCAAAACTCCATTCTTTGCAAAGTTCAGAGATTTCATTGTCGCCAGTATAATCTTCCTGTACAATGCAAACAAGTCCAACAAGTCGTAACAAGACAGACATCTCGAAGGGGTTAGACTGTAGGCCGATTTGCTTTGTTGCAGATTTACGTTCTTCTCCTACAAAGTAACCGACGAGCTCTTGGAACACAGATATGTAAAAACTGGCTATATTATCGTCAGAATGACCTCGTGTCAAATTGGCTAGCACGATGAGATACTGTTGCGTAACTTCTTGGCCGAAATCACCATTTTTGAAGGCAGATCCTATCCGCGGACGAGCAATTGTGAGTAAATTCTGAGAAAAGGGCATTCCCTTTGTGGCACCGATCATTTGAATAAACTCTGCGTGAAGATCCAGTTCAAAGACCAGGTCAATATAAAACTCCGGTGGGAAGCCAACATAATTAGTTGGAGCAAACGGTGAGAAATCAGGGTTATCCCGGAGTTTTAGAATTTCATCAATTTCGATGTGCAGAAATAATTGTATGTTGATCAGAAATTTATGCTCCGGTAATTGCTTGGCGTACTTCTGAAGACTGTGAAGAATTATGTCAGCTGTCAGCTGCCCTTTGGCTGTAAAAAATAAAAAAAAAAGGACAACATCCATTAAAATACCTTCAGAATACCTCTAGAAGTAACTCTATAATTAGCTGGTAAAATTGTACAATACTAGTTTAAATGAATAAGAAGTAAGTTTTTTTAAGTAATAGCCGAATTACAACTTCCTAACTCTCACTCTCACGTCAGCGCCACTGCAAACTATCTGAAGGGGCGCACGCGCTTAGGAAAGGGACTAGAAAGTTTAGATAAATTGACCGAATTAGAAATTACAGAATAATAAAAATGAAGTGAAAGCAGTAGTTAAAAGTAAAAATAAAATTTAGTCAACTATCTGTATATCTCCTGCTAAAAGTACGCCCTATAGTTTCACTCTGACAATGTAATCCGATTAAATATCCGCTCGGACACAATCCCCCGGGATTAATCGATTCTTGATAATTGGTAAGTAGGACGAAGTTGTAATAATTAATTGTAATTTAGTACACAATTATGTACCAGGACTGATAATTAAAAATGAATAATAAATAAATTAAAATAATAAATAAATTAAAATAATAAATAAAAATAAAAATAAATTAGAATTAAATGCTGATAAAACGGAATGTATATTGATTGGTTCTCCATACAATGTTAATGAGATAGGGACAATAATTATCAATGTAAATAATTGTGCTATTAGATCTAAGGTGTCTGTAAAAATCCTAGGGTTTCACAT
>JAQGCA010001152.1:0-19355 GCA_034698945.1 Protaphorura quadriocellata
AAATAACTTTTCTTAGTAAAGGAGACCCTGCTTGTTCCTTATTACCGGATAGACAAATCCTTAGGACAGTAGTTGAAAAGAAAGTTTGAGAAAAAGGAATTAGGTTGTCGAGTTTGATAGGAAGTGGAATTCTAGAAATCTGAGCAATCGAAAGAGAGATTATTTAGGGCGTTCGAGGTTTTGACAGTTCGTGTAAAGTTATACGGCGTAAGCTCGGAAATACAGGGATCAGACTATTTAAAAGTTAGTGCGTCTATACTTCAATTAAATATTTGTTGACGTCAGTGCAATTAAATTAGTGAAAATTCTGAATCTTCTAAATTCTCAAAACAAATTCACAATTTCTCAAAAAGGATATTCGTATTTACGAAAGATCAGAATTTAAGAAAAAATTAAAATTCCAAAAAAATCAGACTCGAAATTTTCAAACCTATGTCATAAGGAATAAATTTAACTTTTTTTAAAAAAAATTACTGACAAAGTTTAATTTTTTGTTGAAATTTTTTTTTCGAATTTTGATTTCTCTTTTTAATTCTGATATTTCTGAAATATAAATATCCTTTTCGAAAAATCGAGAATTTCTTGAAATACGAGATGGGACAGCTTCGCTCGCTTCTCTGTGGCACAACCGATGACGGGATTACATATTTCCTAGTTAAAAAAATATTAGTTTTCTACATTGCGTCTAATAGTAATTCAGATTTGGTATTAAACAGATCAGACATCACATCATGCAGATGCATGATTTTGAGCTTGAGATAGATAATTTCCTGATCTGCTCAATGATAGACTACATCACAGCTTATCCAATTTAACTGAACATTTACATACTATACATAGAGTTTTATAAATAGTTTTACAATTATTCAGTGCAAATAAGCAAAGTTATACCTACAAAATGTATCTAACATTGAAGTAAACTGGAGAAGTGTTTTTTTAAGAAAATTACAATCCAGTGGTTAGGTAGGTGGTTACATTGAATATTCTAATGGTACGAATCAAGCTAATACACCCCAGCTATAATTAATGTAGACAGTGGTAAAAGTCTACAATTATTGAAGCGCTGAATACATTGACCAGTTGGCAATGGAAAATAGTATTTGCGACACACCTAAAAATACCTCCAAGGGATAGAACAATTTTTGACAATCCAGTGGCAACCGATGTCATTGCTGCTGTTAGAATTTGAAAGCAAAACTAGGTTTTCGCATCAAGAAATTTTACTTGCAGGCCAAATATTCCGCAATCATGGGCTAGAAACGTTCTCTCTACATTTCGTATGCCCCCCGCCATGTCCAAAGCAGGGGTGTGGATTCTGTTCTCGCGCTTTGAATGGGAATAGACGATGGCCAAATTCAAAATTGGTGGTGTGCCGCCAATTGCATGCATATTCTCTTTTTTTCTCCTTCGCAGCCTCAACTTAACAAGGCTGGGAGGGACTCATCGCGTTTTCCCTATCTAAAGCCGTGTTAGACCTAGTCACTTCAAGAATTTCTTTGTGTTACATTCAATTTTTTTTTAAATATTTGCGCTGTGCGAAAATAGCAAGTGACCGTTCGGGCAACGAAATAAAATTATTCAAATTCTAAGAAAAATTTATTTGATATCGTAACGGCCAGAGGGAAACTTAGTATTTTGTGAATAGGGCAAAATACATGTACAAGAAAAATATTTTTTCTGCCCTGCACTCGTTTTGTCTCCAAATGTGCTTCACCGTCCGAACCCGTCGCATGACTTTTTGTATCTGGCCATGGTCTATGGATTCAAATAAAAATGATTTAATAAAAAGGGTCTTTTTAGTAGCACAGTTACTCCAACATGTAAAATCTGGAATTCTTTACAGGAAATTGATTGATTATGGAACAAGTCGTCAGCAAACGAATATTCACGAAAATGCCTCTTCGACATCATCGAGACGAACAGAAGAAAAGTCTCAGCTTCGTACAGGTTCAATGGCAAAATTACCACGAAATCAAGTTACCCCTTCAGCTGAGCAGAACATTTCAAATTCAATAGAACAACACACTTGTCTCGTATGTGAAAATACGCTTGGTTCTCGTCAACTTTTGGTACAGCATTTAAAAGTTCATATAGGCCCTTACAAATGCTCTACATGCCAGAAGTCATATTGTCACTACAATCGGCTTGTCACCCATTCAAGTTTTCACACGGAAGATAAACCTTACAAGTGCCAGTTATGTACAAAGTCATTTACGAACTCAAATGACTTGTCGACTCATATTCGTTCGCACAGTGGCAAGAAGCACTATCAGTGTCCAACTTGTGCAAAATCATTCCCGAGAGCTCACTCTTTAAAAATACATTTAAGAACTCACACAGGTGAGACACCCTATAAATGTCAAACATGTTTAAAGTCGTTTGCCCGTCTGAGTAACTTTAATGTGCATTTAAGAACTCACACCGGGGAAAGACCTTTGGATTGTTCATATTGTTCAATGACTTTTTCCGAAGCAAGCACGCTGTCTATTCATGTAAGAACTCATACTGGCGAGAGACCTTACAAATCATTTGGTGCATACTCAAATTTAAAAACTCATATAAGAACTCATACTGACGAGAAGTTTTATAATTGCTCATTTTGTCCAAAAGTGTTCTCACAAGCACGGAATTTAAAGGTTCATGTACGAATTCATCTTTTAAAACCTTTTGAATGCCAAAGTTGTGGGAAGCGATTTGCTCATCGCGACGTTTATAATTCACATTTACGCATTCACACAGGAGTAAAGCCCAACAAATGCTCGATATGTCTAAAATTATTCACTACGCTATTGGATTTCAAGAAACATATCCGAACACACACTAAGGGGGAAAATTTCGGTTGTCCCATTTGCCCGAAATCGTATTCAAACAATCAGCATTTATTTCGACATTTAAGAGCTCATACAGTGGAGAAACGATTTAAGTGCCTGTATTGCTCAAAAGCCTTTCCTTATGCGAGCGCGCTGTCTATTCATGTCAGGTCTCACACTAATGAGAAACCTCACAAATGCTCTATGTGCGATAAATCATTTTGTGCAAATTCAAATTTGGCAACTCATATGAAAACGCATACTGGAGAGAAATGTTATAATTGTTTGTTATGTCGAAAACAGTTTTCACAATCTGGGAATTTAAAAGTTCACTTACGAACGCATACCGGCGAGAAACCTTTTAATTGCTTGCATTGTTCAAAAACCTTTTCTGATGCACGCAGACTAACTATTCATTTCAGGACTCATACTGGGGAGAAACCTCACAAATTGTCAATGTGTCAGAAATCGTT
Source organism: Protaphorura quadriocellata (assembly GCA_034698945.1). NCBI lineage: Eukaryota > Metazoa > Arthropoda > Collembola > Poduromorpha > Onychiuridae > Protaphorura > Protaphorura quadriocellata. The sequence goes on from JAQGCA010001152.1 coordinate 3,284, forward strand.
TGCTGCATATTCAAATTTGGCAACTCATATAAAGTCTCATACTGGAGAGAAATTCCATAATTGCTCCTTTTGTCAAAAAGCGTTTGCACGTACTAATCATTTAAAAGTTCACTTACGAACTCATACAGGGGAGAGGCCTTTTAATTGCTTGTATTGTTCAAAATCTTTCTCTGATGGAGGCACGCTAACTAAGCATTTACGAACTCATATCCACCGGACCGTTTAAATTTGCATTTATGTACGCATTCATAAGGTAGAAAAACTTTAGAAATGCTCTTTGTGTCAAAGATCATTTTCAGTATCCTGAAATTTGACAAGCCATGAGAGGACTCATATCACGGAGAAAAGTCTGCTGACATGTGTAGTCGGTCTATAAATGTTTCCTATTTATTTAGTGTTTACTCCTGTGTTCCAGCTCTCATATTTGAATATTCTGTTTAAGTTAATTGTATTATATTTGATTAGTACATATAAATATGTAAATGAAAGAGTCTTTTAGAATCGGAAATACTTTCTACAAGGTGTCTAATATATGTATTGCCCCCCCCCCTACAGCAGTAACTACAATAGGCGCAAGACACCCAATACATCGTTGGAAAGATTAGCTCAAGTGTGATCTCTGACATATCATTCGGGCGCAGTAGCGCTACTCTGTAAGGGGGACAATACATATTAGACACCCTGTACATTCAAGACGGTGTAACAATCGAAGCAGAGTCAACGGTTCAGTTGCCCTTCTTGTGAAAGGTCAGGAAAGGGTTCTTCAGATCTATTCCTGTCTCAACTATTCAACCATTCAAATTCCGTTCACACTCGTACGTGTCACAAAAAAATATTCCTTAATCCTCACATTTCTCTTGTTAAAATCTTCGTGAATAGCAAATATTCTATGGATCGTCAGTCTACAATCGTGACCGCTGGAGTCAGGTTCAAATAATTAATAGCAGTTCTTTTTATTTAGTCAACTCTTCAGAATAAATTGTTGGAAAGGAGAGGGCCATATCTGGTAACAAGTAAGATCAAAAATGCATAATAATAGCTATAAATAGGCACTACATACCATCCAATTTCTGAATTCGCGCGGAATGCGCGGTGAGTAACGAAAAATATATTTCAGATTAACGTTGCATTCCTATTGCTAGGACACTGGCTGCGTCAGAACGTTATTTTTCCCAAATACGAGAGGGTGCGTCCTCCAGGTCTAATCAAATGGAAAGTAGCACCATTCACGAAAAATACTCTCGAATTTTTGATGTTTGATCATTACTTTTACGAGGAATATCTGTTCGTGTTCTGTTTGATTTGACAAATTATAAATTAAAACCAAAATACAGGAATCTTTTGAAGGTGAAAGACACGAGAAAAACCAAGAGATTGCCAGACAGATTGTAAGATTTTGTATTTAAGTTCACACGTTCTGTTTATTCCAAGAGCAACATCTCGATAAATCTGACGTTATTCCAAACTGCCCATACTTTTGCTTTGTGTATCAAAATAACAGTATATAGCATTTCCTAGGACACCCTTCTCATTTTGACATAGTAGTTGGGTCTAACCCTCTGTTATGCCATATGCTCACAATGTGATTTATTTTTAGATTTTACAATTTACCCTCAAATGTTACATTTGTTCCCCTAGTATTCCACGCAGAGCAGGAATAACCATAATTTCCACCATAAAGTTTTCTTGGTATTTCTTGTCTCAAAATGAGGATATTCTGGTTCAATTGGTTTAATGTATTCCTAGTCACCGCACAACCTCAATGACGTTCAAAGTGATACACTGATATTAATTCAGATTTGTCGGTAAAGTTGATTTGGAATCCCGCTTAACTATTATGAGCACTGACTGCAGGTGACATTGCACACACACAATGTATAACCTAAGCATTAATTATTATTAATTATGTTGTGTATGAATGGTTTTCAGGATTTAACTCAATCATGGATAAGGGTCAAGGGGTAAAGTACGTAAAAAATTGGAATCATCTAAGAGATGACTGGAAATTGAATCCACAAACAAATGTTATCATCCGCTTAGAGAAGATTCCAGAACGAGGTTCCAGGTAATTAATAATTACAATAAGTAATTGGAGAATATGTATCACTGGCGAAGATCTTATAAGAGGGTACTTTTTATTCAAGATATTTCAAATCGCGACGTTGAACTGCTGAAAGATACAATGAATTATCCTATAGCTGATGTTATATTTTAATCACTATCTCAAGTTTACCGTTATTATTACAACTGGTTAACTACCGACTACTTTCCTATATAAGTAGTTTCTAAAAATAAGTCAGATTATATTAAATCAATTCTGGAATGTATCAGGTGCATCATTCTGAGCTCACGACAAATAATTGTCCGATCTGCTCAATGTCACACTAAATTGCACCACATCATGAATATACTCCAGGTTTTCCTACCAATCCGGGATAAAGCGGAAAAAAAGGGCGGGGAAAAGGGGGAAAGAGTGGGGGTAGGGGGAAGCTAGGTTAGATCTGGAGAAAGTTAGGTTGGTTTGCCTGGAGTAAGTTAGGTTTGGTCAAACCTAACTGTACCCTCTAAAGTACACTAAGCATTGAATTCACGACCAAACTTCTAATGTAAGAAGTGTTCTAAATAGGTCCGAAAGGTCAGGTTTCAGATATTGGAGCAGGTTGTCAGGTTCATCACATGCAATGTGATCACTTTGTATGGGTAGAATGTATTTTTTAATTATCAATTTCCGATCAGTTCAAATAGGTTTGGTCAAATTTTCAGTGGCCCCGGCGTTGGACAGTGCATATTGGGTCAACACTGTAGTATTTGCAAGTTAATCAAACATTGCCGTCGTTTAGCACTGTCGGATGGCAGATCCGGGATAATGGTATGGTGTAGGACCGGATTCCCTTGTCACTAGACTATGACGAAATAGATTATTATGGTAGAACCATTTCATACCTTCGTTGCGGTGCGGTGGGATAATATGTGCCCTAAAGGTTCATGTTGTTGTCGAGAAGAGTTTTGGTCTTCACTCCTGGCGCTACACACTTGGATACTTTTTTAAATGGTCTCGCCATGCCCACTCTGTAATCGTTTGACTGAAAGAAGACAAATATCACAAATGGAAACATTTAGCTCAACCGTCATAGTGTAGTGGCAAGGGAATCCGGTCCTACACGGTCAGGGGTTTTGACATCCCGACTTAGCGGATGGTAGGGTTGGTGCTCGGATCGAGTCGAGTCGAGTTTCGGCCCAACTCGACTCGACTCAAAATTCGACTCGAAAAAATAAAACATTTCGAGTCGAGTTGGAAGGCCAACTCGACTCGACTAGACTTGACTCGAAATTTTCGGATTGGTTCATTGAATCAGTACTCCGAAAGGAAAATCGAAGAAAAACCGAATTTTGTTGGTCCACGGTTCGCAATTACCAGTTAATTGCGTATAGTTACTGGTAATACGGTAATTACTTGGTAATTACAAGAAAATTGTAATTAAAACGGTAAAAGCGGTAATTTTAAATTGTTTGAATTGGGTGTGCGGCTGCGTGCATCCGCACAAGGGCGCGAGCTGACGTGGGCTCGAAAAAATTGAATAAATGTATAATATAATTTTAATTAATTTTTCTACCACATTCATACTACCTACTTATTTTATCTATGTTATCATCGTTTTCATTTTTTACAATATTTTTCTCTCGCGATTTTTCCTGAAAACTACCAAATTTAAGAACGCCATTTTCTTCTAATTTCTCACGTATAAATAACATTTACTTTTTACATGCTACTAACGTTAACAAAACACTGGAAAATTCTTAGCCTCCGGCGGTCGCTCCTTGGGATGGCTGAAAGCAGCGGGCGACCGGTAGGTAGGTACCAATCTGCCAATTCGTCGTCAAATAGATTTTCATAAGGGGCGATCCTTTGCACGTACACAACGGCGCAAATATCCTAGCTTCGGCTCTGGGTATTTACCGTTATTTGCCAAGGTATTTGCCAAGGTATTTACCGGTAATTAGTGGTATTTACCGGTAATTAGTGGTATTTACCGGTAATTAATGGTATTTACCGGTAATTACCACTTTGGTAATTACTGTAAACTGTCCAACTGTAAAACTACTACTCGGCGCTTGCGTACAGACAATGCGCGTTGGCAAAGCGCGCTGGGCACGGAGTGTCAATTATCAATTGCTAGTGACAGGTTCTTAAATTACCTGTAATTACCGACAAACTCTGTAACGAACTGTAATTAACCGTAAAAGTTATATTAAGTAGTTTGAATTAATATTAGCAAATGTTTCTACTTCAAACTATCACTGAATTGCGTAGTTAAAGCAATAGCAGAACACAACTCAAAAAAAATCGAGTCGAGTCAAGTCGAGTCTCGAGTCGAGTCATGCTTCAACTCGACTCGACCCGAAATTTTTCGAGTTCAACTCGACTCGATCCGAGCACTAGGTAGGGACACCTCAGTTGTTTAAGTGTTTGGTCTTGAATAGGGGGTTCTCCTTAGTTCCCAGAATAGTCGTCTGATGCTGGAATGAAGTGTGTTAGTCCTATATTGGTGTGAAGCTAGGGAATGAATATGGCTTGGAGGAGTCATCTTATAGAATGTTCAAGTGTTATTGTAGTGAAATGATTCGTGCATCTGTCGATCGATTTTAATTATTATAGTGTGGGAGGTAATTCGTGTCCAATGTCTAAAATATTGTTCTATATTTGGTTAAAATATCAGTTAGGTTTTAGCGTAACTATAACGTAATTGGCCTGTAATAGGATGTTGTCACTGAAATAAATTGAAACAAAAATTGAATTTGAAATAGTGATTTGCAGAAGCAACAAAATTCTGAGCGTCCAACACAAACTACAAATGAACATGAATAAGATTACAGGCACCATATCAGTCTCGGTTTTATCAGATAATGAATAAATTTAAATGCAAATTTAAACATATTATTTTATGAAAGAACATTTTCAAACACCTTCCTGTCGCTGCTATTAATGCCTTTAGATGATAATGCCCTAAAGTTTCAATGTGTTGTCGGGAGGAGTGTTGGTGTTCACTCCGGACGACATGCGCATATTTTCTGAATTGTTCCGCTATGCGCTCTCTGAGTAGGAATAATTCGGCAGTTAGAAAGCAAATATCTGGGATTGAAATAAAAACCTATCAATTTAGTCGCAGGCTACAGGATGTATTTAATAAAAGGTATGTCTATTTGAACCGTATACTCTAACAATTAAAATGTTGAATTTTGTACAGGAAATTGGGTAACAACGGAACAAGTCATCAGGGAATAAATATTCAGCAAATGACCGCTTCGACATCAGGAAGGCGAGGAGATGTAATTTGTCAGCATGGTACAAATCTAGTCACAAAATTGCCACGAGATCAGGATGGAGATATCCCTTCTGGCGAAGGACATATTTCAAATTCAGGAGAAAAACACACTTGTCTCGTATGTGAAAATACGCTCGAATCTCGTCAACTTTTACTGCGGCATTTAAAAGTTCACAAAGGTCCTTACAAATGCCCTGGCTGCCAGAAATCATATTCTTGCTACAGTAGCCTCGTCGCCCACTCAAGACTTCATACGGGAGATGAACCTTACAAGTGCCCGTTATGTCTAAAGTCAGTCACATTCTCACATGATTTACCAACTCATATTCGTTCGCATACTGGTGAGAAGCACTATCAATGTCCAACTTGTACAAAATCATATACTGGAGCCCAGAATTTAAAAATACATTTGAGAACGCACACAGGTGAGAGACCTTATCAATGCCAGACGTGTCCGAAATCATTCGCAAATTTAAATGCTTTAAATGTGCACGTAAGAACTCATACCGGCGAGAAACCGTTTAAATGCCTGTATTGTTCAAAAGCCTTTTGTCAGGTAAATACGCTGTCTACTCATGTAAGGACTCATACTGGTGAGAAACCCCACAAATGCTCTATGTGCCAGAAATCATTTGCTGCAAAAGCGAATTTAGATGCTCATATAAAAACTCATAGTGGAGAGAAATATTATAATTGCTCATTTTGTCCAAAAGCGTATTCTCATTCTTCAGATTTAAAGGTTCATCTACGAACTCATACCGAGGAGAAACCTTTCGAATGCCAAACGTGTCGGAAGAGATTTGCTCGTCGTGACGTGTACAATACGCATTTACGAATTCATACAGGAGAAAAGCCTAACAAATGCTTGATGTGTCCCAAAGTATTCTCTTCGGTCGCGAATTTGAAGACACACATGCGAACTCATACTAAAGAGAGAAATCAAATTTGCCCCATTTGTTCGAAATCATACTCTACCAAACAGGTTTTAACAAATCATTTAAGAACACATACTGGCAAGAAACCGTACAAATGTACAAACTGTATAATGTCATTTACTTCCGCAAATAGCTTACAAATGCATATGAGAACTCACACCGGAGATAAGCCGTACGAATGTTCATTTTGCCAGAAATCGTTTACCAATCCCAGTAACCGTAGCAGTCATTTACGAACACACACTGGAGAGAAACCTCATCGTTGCCTCACATGCAGTACATCGTTTACACATGCTCACAGTTTAAAAGAACATTTACGAACTGGAGAACATGAGAAACAGTCCGATGCAAACGTTGTTCGAATTAATTTCTGAATGTTGCATTGCATTCTAGGGAACTGTTACAACACCCGTTCTGACTTGCCGTCAATCATAAATTCGTGTGTACTAATATTTTCGGGTTAGTCGTAATATTCATGTATTATTTATATGTAGATTGTGAAATAGTTTGTGTATACTTTCATATGTTCAATCCTGTTATCTTTGTAAATTAAGTATTGGAAATCAGTATTAAGCACAAGCCGATCATACTGTGTTTAATAAAATGTATTTTAAGTAGTCTGCCAAAACCAAACTTTGAATAATTCAATTGAGTCATTTGCCAGAATTGTCTTCGTACCAACGCTTGTTGTTCAAACCATTGGTTGTTCAGTGCCCGGCCAATGCAATTACTTAATGTCCGGATTGACGACACTCACTGATAATTCAATGATTCATCTACGATGTTTATGTTGTATTGTAATTTGCATTCACTTTAAATCAGTCCAAGCGCACACGGGCTAGCCTGAGTATACTTGGGCCAGCTTGAGGCTTGGATGACAGGCTCTTAAATTTGGCTTCTTAATGTCTCAGCCCATATACACTCGCCCGAGTCCACTTGGGCTAGCCCAGCTCCAGATGGGCTAATCGGGGTGTATATCGGCTACCCTATGTAGACTTAGGCCGGGCTGAGTACGCTTAGGCAGGCCTAAATAGACGCGGGCCGGTCTTATGTACAAATGGACTGGATATCTATATGGGCTGCGACATATATTACTTATTTCGACGTATCCTTTCAACCTAAATCATTACTGTAAATGTAAACTGAATATGAGATGATCAAAAAATGAGGAACGCATGACAATTTATTTAGTTCCTTCAGACAAAATGAAATCCAAATGTTTTTAGTTGAAAATTAATTTTCATTGAACTAGAAATACTAAATAGTAAGTAAGAATTTTGATTTATGAATTTGAGGATTTACTATGAATTGTCTCAAAACTCAACGAAAATTCGCGTCCGCGTCTAACTTTATTCAATCTGAAGCTTTAGAAATATTTGAAAATTTGTGACGAGGTCATGCGTTAATTTCGTAAGTTATATTTTATATAGTATCACAAAATAACTAAAATCTGCCTAATTGGTTTAATTTATTAACTCCTTCTTTGAACTTCTATAACTTCATACATTCAATTTTTTCCAAGAGCAACTTCTCAATATCTCTGTCAACAGGTTATAAGAAACCGCCCCTAATTTTGCTTAGTGAACCAAAATACCAGTACAGCACATGTCGGGTCACCCTTCACTTTTTTCTTCAGAAATAGTCATAGAGTTAGCACCCCCTTATAATAGAGTGGAAAAGGTATGGGGATTTTCGAGAAATTAACAAACTCCGGCGTCCTCACTCCGAGAGATACGAGTAAAGTTACCTTTCAAATATTCATGGCGATTTGATCAATTTGGAATTTAGTCATGAAGAACAGCTGAAAATGAGTTCTGACAAATTTATTATCCTTCGTTTTTACCTTGTTTTTACCCTCTTTAATCTCAACAAAGTTTTCATTCTTTCTCTTGTCTTTTAAAGGAAAAACGAAAGCTACTGACGAAAGAGAGACTCTGTACTTCTCTTTGCCTCTCTTTCTCGTTTCTTGTCGTTTTCCAAAGTTGGCGAAACGTCACCTATGAAGAGAAGATACAGTTCCGCCGAGGTCATTCACCCCGGAACAAACCGAATGATCTCTCGCCTTTTTGTTGTGTTTGTACTCTTCTTCCTCTCTCATGCGCAGAAGAGAAAAGAAAAACGTGGAAGACACAAACCAGATTCTTTGTGATTTCTCCTCGCCCAAATTCAAATTCACACACTCACAAGTTCAGTTTGCTGTATTTCTACAATTGTTATTTTTTAATTGTTCAAAATTTTGAATATTCTTTTTTAACATTGCGCGAGAGAAGAAATACAATGGCCTTCTGCAGGATCGCGGTATGCAACAACAATAAAAAAGAAAACATTTCCTTCCACCGTTTTCCAGTAAATCCGACATCCAAGGAGAAGTGGAATTCGTTTGTTGAAATCGCAAACGAAGGCAGCGGTAAACGGAAGTTGGCGATTCGTGAAAATTCGAAACTCTGTTCTCGACATTTTGACCAGAGTTGCTTCATTTTGGAGCGGCGGAACAAGAGGATACGAAGGGAAATAAATTTGTCACAACTCATTTTCAGCTGTTGTTCATAAATAAATTCCAATTTGATCAAATCGCTATGGATATTTGAAAAGTAACTTTACTCGTATCTCTCGGAGTGAGAACGCCGGAGTTTGTTGATTTCCGGTCGTTCTCCACTCTATTATAAAGGGGTGCTAACTCTACGGAAATAGTAGTCGAGTCCAAAATTAGGTGGTGAACCCATGAAGGTTATACCAATATGCATACTACATGCTTTATTTGGAGGTTTTACTTACTATTAGCCGTCAAAAGTTACATTTATTTTGTTCCCCTAGCAAGCCACGCATAGAAGAAAAAAACCAAGTCCTAAAGTGTTCGTAAGTAATTCTATGACACAAAATAAGACTCTGCATGGTTGAGTTGATTTAATTTATTCGTTACCACACAGCAAAACCTCATTCAAAAGTAAAGTGATACACTGCCAATCAAAATGAGATTCATTGGTTTGTTTATTATTGAGTTCATTTGAAATTGTGCTCAATTATTTAATTCATATGTTCACTGATTGTCCTACACTCCTGACAGCGGTCGGCTCTGAGGTGAAATTGAGAACACAAAATGTGTAACAAAATTATTGTTATTAATTATCTTAATCTTTGTATGAATTTTTTTAGGGTTGATCATAATCCTGGACAACGGTCAAGGCGTAAAGTGCGTACAAAAATCGAATAACTTACCAGATGACAGAAAATTGAAACCCCAAACGAATGTTGTCGTCCTTCTGGACAAAATTCCAGGACGAGGTAAGAGGTAATTAGTATTGAAATTATAAGTACGGTTTGATTATATTGAAAATTATTATACAGACTAATATTAATTTATCGAATAGTGATTATTTTCACTTAACCATTGACGAGCGTGAAAAAAAAAGTCGTACAAAATTGGAAGCGTCTTCGAGATGACTGGAAATTGAAATCACAGACAAAGGTTGCCGTATTATTTGAGAAAATTCGAGAACGAGGTTCCAGGTAATTAATATTGAAACAAGAAATAAAATAATACGATTTACTCGAGTGGAACTAGCAAGGATACTTTTTAATTAACAGATTTCAAATCGCGCCGTTCAACTGTCGAACGATAAGTCTAATTCTTTTGCTGTCTTCGGTTGTTTTGGTTTATTGGAATTGTGTGAGCGGGAGTGAGAATATTGAAAAGCGATACTTATTTTTGAATTTTCTGCGGGTATGTACTAGTCAATCATATTTTACTCTGGTTAATTGACACATGGTTTTCTGAGTGTGTCCAGAGATTAACAAATTCTGATTAAGCTACTGTTAGCTAAGCTTACCCAGGTGCTGGTGCAACCAGAGGTTTGAATTTAGCCAGGAGTCTGCGAAGTGCAAAATATATTTAGGTACAAGATTTTCATACTTACTGGGGCGGAGTGTTGGTGTTCACTGTTCACACCTAACGCTATGTATATTTTTAAATTGGTCCACGACGCGCGCTTTGTATTGGAATAGTTTAGCCGACAGAAAACTTATATCAAATATACATATAAATAAATAAAAGCATTTCCCTGGTCTTGATGTGTGCCACAGAATGTAGTTAATAAATTGTTTTTATAGAACCCTTATTCGAGCGATTCGATTATAATTTTAAATTCTTTACAGGAGTTTGAAGGACCACGGAACAAGTCATCAGCAAACAAGTGTTGATCAAAGGACCGCTTCGATATCATCATCTGGACGAAGAGAAGTAAAATCTCAGCATGGTACAAATTCAATCACAAAATTGTCTCGAAATCAGGATACCCATTCAGCTGAACTGGATATAATTCGAATTCAGAAGAAAAACACACTTGTCTCCTGTGTGAAAGTACTCTTGAGTCTCGTGAACTTTTAGTACAGCATTTCAAAGTTCACACAGCCCCACACAAATGCTCTACATGTCAGAAATCATATTTTCATCATAGTAGGTTCGTCATGCATTCAAGGATCCATACGGGTGAGAAACTTGTCAAGTGCCCCTTATGTATAAAGTCATTTACAAATACAAAAAAGTTGTCAAGTCATATTCTCTCACATACTATGGAGAAAAACCATCATTGCCCAAGTTGTACGAAATCATTCAAGACAGCTCAGACTTTAGAAATACGTATAAGAACTCATACAGGTGAGAGACCATATCAATGTCAGACATGTTTGAAATCATTTAAAGCTACGACCGCCTTAAAGGAACATTTAAGAACTCATACTGGGCTGAAAAATCACATTTGTCCCGTTTGTTCGAAATCGTATTCTACCAAACAGGTTTTATCTACACATTTAAGAATTCATACCGGCGAAAAGCCTTACAAGTGTTCTATGTGCCATAAATCATTTCCAGCATATTCAAATTTGGCAATTCATATAAAAACGCATACTGGAGAGAAACATTATAATTGTTCGTTTTGTCCGAAAGAGTTCTCGCAGGCTGGGGGATTAAAAATTCATGTACGAACACATACCGGCGAGAAACCTTTCAAATGTTTGTATTGTTCAAAAGTTTTTTCGCATGCTGGTTCGTTAGCCATTCATTTAAGAACCCATACGGTGGAGAAACCTCACAAATGCACTATGTGCCAGAAATCATTTGCTACGTACGGAAACTTAGAAGCTCATATAAAATCTCATACTGGAGAGAAATTATATAATTGCTCATTTTGTCCAAAATGGTTTTCACAGCCTGGGATTTTAAAACTTCACTTACGAACTCATACCGGCGAGAAACCTTACGAATGCAAAATTTGCTGGAAGCGATGTGCCCGCCGCGACGCTTACATTAAACATTTACAAATTCATACACAGGAAAAGTCTAACAAATGCTCCATGTGCCAGAAATCATTCTCTTTACTCCAGAATTTGAAGAGACATATCCGAACTCATACTAAAGAAGAAAATCAAGTTTGTCCCATTTGCTCAAAATCGTGTTCTACCAATCAGGCTTTATCTATTCATTTAAGAATTCATACCGGCGAGAAACCTTTTGAATGCCAAACTTGTTGGAAGCGATTTGCCCGCCGTGACTATTACACTTTACATTTACGAATTCATACCGGAAAGAAACCTTACAAATGCTCTTTGTGTCAAAAATCATTTTCAGTGTCCTCAAGTTTGACACGCCATGGGAGGACTCATACTAAGGAGAAAGATATTATGCTTCTTACCCACATAGTGGGTCTGTAAATACATGTTATTTATTTTGTGTTAACTCACTTGTTCCAAGGATTTCCCAAACCGAGAAAAAACCCTTTTGTAAAATTCTGTTCTAGCCAAGTGTGGTATTAATTAATTATTTCAGGTTAAATTCATTAGAGAGTTTAAACGTATTATGCATGTAGCAGAAATATGTAGGTCGTTTTCAATGTATCGAATATTCGTTCTGTGGATCCTCCTACTGGTTGTCCAAATAGTCTAGATATGCTGTAAGGTTTAATTTTCCATTCTTCGTTTCGTGTCAATGTTGAGGGGTGCCAATAAAATGCATTACAGTTTAAAAAAAAATATATTTTCTCAAAATCTGGATAAATTTAAGAACGTAAGAAAAGTTCAAAGTTTTGAGATGATGGTAGGGAAGTGATGACTCTCCCTTGTTAGTAAGTGATCTTTCAAGTACGCTCAAAATTAAACGACTGAAGTAAAATATTAAAATAAGGATGTGATGTGAAGTCAACCATTTTGTCAAATAAAAACGATTCATGCATTCATTGAATGTACATTTGTGTGTAAATGTATTCTCAAAAAGGAAGGTGTTCGAATCGTATTGAATAAAATGATATAAATATATATAACATTATTGGCAACGGTATTCTGAAATTATTTACCGAAAAGAGCAAAAACATTGCTCTCCATTCTTAACATTTCACGTGACGCCGTCCTTCATATGAATATGTTCAGGCACAGGCGCACGTTCGGGACTCGTAATTCATGCTGAACTAATACGTGAAGGTAAACTAGGCTAATAGGTCCGACTTTGGTGCGAATATACTAATTTGCTTCGTCTACCATTTGTGGGCGTTCTATTTAGTAAAAAGTTTTATTAGAATATTTATTTATTTTTATTAGTAGTAAAAAAAAGTGACTAAGAGAATTTTAAAATTCAAAAATCTGATACAAGGATAAATATATCCTTGGAAGTCGGAGTCTATCAGAGATACCCTCTGTAGGCCAAATGGAAAGCTACCGGCCTTTACGAAAGATACACAGCAATCATGATCCTGAGTTTGGGTAAATGTGCATTTAAGTAAGAAGTTTTTATATTCAAAATTGAAATGAGCACAATACGGAGCAAAAAGAAAATCGAAAATTTAATATCTCAAACTTTCCAAAGAGAATATGAGACTTTGACTTTCTCTCTTGAATTCTTTTGGTCTATCCAATCTCGATGGAGCTGGCAGCAGGGTTCAACGGTTAAGAGTATTTTATAATCTATATACTTCGTATGACGAAGTTGCAGCAGTATATATCTGTGGGGCCGGCACCTTTCACATATTATGCATTAATAGGAATAGGAATACCCAGAATTTAAGTTCACAACTCAAATTGTTTTTATAACATTATGTGAAAAAGGTAATGTGATTTATTTTGAGACTTGACTACCTGATTTGGTTACCCATGCTTCCCTCACATGGGACATTCATTCCCGCACTGAAGCACGCAGTGCAGGAAAACCAAACAAACAAGTTTCATTTATTTAACATCATAAAATAACCAGAATCTGGTTGTGTCGGTTCAAATCATTCCGAGTTACCGGACATCCACCGTAGAATTGAGAAGTGGAACATTTTCAACTCATAATTCAGATTGGTCGGTTCCTGTGTGACGTTAACTGATTGTCCTATACTCCAGACACCTGACAGCGGTCGGCGTTGAGTTGAGGTGAGCAAGAACTCGAATCATTTGCGGATGTATTAAATTGAAAACACAGAATGCGTAAAGAAAATTTTTCTACTGCTTCTCTTGTGTATGAATTGTTTTCAGGATTCAACTCAATCATGGATAAGGGTCAAAGGGGAAAGTACGTAAAAGATTGGAACCACCTACGAGATGACTGGAAATTGAAACCAGAAACAAACGTTCTTGTCCTTCTTGACAAAGTTCCAGAACGAGGTCACAAGTAATTAATTTAAAATTGAAAAAAATATTAAACGATTTTAGGAAACGATTTATTGGGGAAAAGCTTGAAAACGAACTGTTGATTTAACGAATTTCATATCACGACGTTAAATTGTTGGACGTTGAACCGTAAAATTAATTGTATTATAGCTGATGGTATACGTTAGGTTCTCGCTTAACTCTGCTGTCATTCTTACGACTAGTTAATTATTGTCTGGTAATCTGATTTGCACAAATAAGTCAGGTTGGAAATTGGACATTATGTCAGGTGCTTCATCAGGGCTTCAGATAAGTAATTGTCCGATATGCTTAATGTCAGGCTCAGACTTGGGTCAATTACATTGGTAATTGTAATTTCAATTACAAAATACAATTACAATTACGTAACTGTAATTTTAATTAATGACATCCCAAATTTTGCACGTAATTTGTAATTGTAATTCGATTACTTGGAAGATGTCTGTAATTGTAATTGTAAATTGTAATTGAAATTACTTTTTTCTCAATTACATTTGTTGACTAGTAAAGATTGAATAAAGTTTTGCATAGTGAAAGAGAATATGCGATTTTAGTGCTGAAAAACACAAGAAAAGTTGTTTTTGAAATTGTGTTTTGTATTGTAATTGTAATTGTAACTAATTACTTTCGCAATCTCGCGTGTAATTTGTAATTGTAATTAAATTACTTCAAAATTTGCAGTGTAATTTTTAATTGTAATTCAAGTACTTTAAAAAGTGAAGGTGTAATTTGTAATTAACTACATTTTTAATGTAATTGACCCAAGTCTGGTCAGGCTGAATTACATCACAATAAATATAATATAATTCAAAATTTGCATATTACGGAGTTTCATAATTATTCACAGCAAATAAGAAAAATTATAAAAAAAACGAACCTAACATTATTATCTTTAATTCATTTGAATTTATAAAGAAAATGTTTATGACAATTTTCTATCGGCCGTTGTCATTGCATTAGAAATCAGAACTACGTTTTCATATCAAGAAATTTTACTCAAAGGCGAAGTATTCACGACACAGTACAAATGTCTCAAAGTGTATAGGTATTTAATTTGGCCTTCAACCACTGATAAACATTGATGGGGATATTTGGACGCCCCGAAATCATTTTCGGAATTCTGAAATTATGGAGAAATACAAATTATATAACAAGAAGTTTTAAAATTTTGTTAAAAGGAGTTTGCAAAGAATATTATGATTACAATAGAACGATTTCATACTTTCTAGTCGAGTTTAAATGATAATGTGCCCTGAACGATCAAATTGTTCAATTGAGTTTACTCCGGGTGTTCCGGACTTTTATATCTCTTAAACTGTTCCCAGACTTGGGTCAATTACATTGAAAATGTAATTAATTACAAATTACAAATTACAGCCTACTTTTGAAAGTATTTCAATTACAATTACGAATTACATGCAAAATTATCGATGTAATTAATTACAATTAGAATTACAATACAAATTACAATTTCAAATTTCTCTTTCACTATCCAAAACTTTATTCAATCTTTACTAGTCAACAAATGTAATTGAGAAAAAAGTAATTTCAATTACAAATTACAATTACAATTTCAGACATCTTGCAAGTAATTAATTATAAGTACAATTATGGAATTGTAATTGTATTTTGTAATTGAAATAACAATTACCAATGTAATTGACCCAAGTCTGACTGTTCCGCGATGCGCGCTTTGTGTTGGAATAGTTTTTTAGTTTTAGGTGATGGAAAACAAACATTGAGGCTTGAAAATAAAAGTATTTAACTTTAGTGGGTCTTGCTGCGCGCCACAGAAAGTATTTAATAAAATTCTGATTTTCAGCACTGTACACACACTAGAAATCAAGATTTTGAATTTTTTACAGGATGAGTGACTCCGGAGGAAGTCATCAGGAAACATATATTCACCAAAAGATCGCTTCGACATCATCAAGGCGTCAAGAAGTAAATTGTCAGCAGAGTACTAATCCAATTACAAATTTACCACAAAATCAAGATGCAGTGTCGGTTGAGCAGAATATTTTTAATTCAGAAAAACAACACAATTGTCTCGTATGTGAAAATACGCTTGATTCTCGTCAACATTTACTACGGCATTTAAAAGTTCACACAGGTCCATACAAATGCTCTACCTGCCAGAATTCATATTCTCGCTACCGT